>JAULCC010113500.1:0-13987 GCA_032358795.1 Nuttallia obscurata
ATGCTGATTTCTACAAACAAAGAATAGACGGAATAATAACAATTTTGAAAAAGTTTTATGACTATCTACATTTATAGAGAATTTAAAATAAAAATGGCGTTGTATTGTTACTGTGACAGTGTTTATCTTGTGACTATACCGATTTGTCTTATTCCATTAACAGTGCAAATTTAATGCATTGGATTGTCAAGAAATTGTAAAATGATAAATAAATAACTAGGTTAGAATCAAAACTAAACGATGCACGTGTAGGCTTATGCATGCTTGAGAGCCTTGAAAAGTTTAAAATCGTTCATCTGAAATATTTAGTATAGCTTCGAATGTTAATACCATGGTATTTCAACCGGGACACGTCAAATATCTGAATGAGTTTTTAAGCATAGTTTCGAATGTTAATGTCTTATGTATCAACCGGGACACTTCAAAAATATGAATGGCAAAACCAAGTGATCTGGTATTTGCAAACCGTGCAGATCTACAATAAATAACTTAGGCGTATGAAAGGCTAATTATAGGCTAACCATGATAGGCTTACCATGGTAGGCTAAATTTAGGCTAATAGTGATAGGAGTTAACCATGAAAGGCTAACCGTGATAGGCTAATTATAGGCTAACCATTATAGACTAATTAAAGGCTTACCATGATAGGCTAATCATAGGCTTACTTGGATAGGCTAATTATAGACTAACCATGATAGGCTTATCATAGTAGGCTAATTATATGTTATCATGATAGGTTACCCATGATAGGCTAACCATGATAGGTTTACCGTGATATGCTTACCATGATAGCTGATTATAGCCTAACCATGAAAGGCTTTCCATGATAGGCTAATCATAGGTTACCATGATAGGCTTACCATGATAGGCTAACCATGATAGGTTAGCCATGATAGGTTTACCATGATAGGCTAATTATAGGCTAACCATGATAGGTTTACCATGATTGGCTAATTATAAGCTTACCTTGATAGGCTAAAGATATGCTAACCATATTAGGCTACCTATGATAGGATATTGATAGGCTGACCATTATAGGGTAATGAAAGGCTAACCATAATAGGCTAATGATAGGCTAACCACGATAGACAAATGATAGGCTAACCATGATAGGTTTACCATGATTGGCTAATTATAAGCTTACCTTGATAGGCTAAAGATATGCTAACCATATTAGGCTACCTATGATAGGATATTGATAGGCTGACCATTATAGGGTAATGAAAGGCTGGCCACGATAGACAAATGATAGGCTAATCATGATAATTTTGATAACTATCAAAGGCTTATAATATGTTTACCATGATGCAGTATGAAATAACTTGTATTTGGTTGTCTAATTTAATATTCATGAAATGAACTGCAAGTAGGGATCGTTTTGTCTGTCCGTCCGTCCGTCCGTCTCAGAAACTTAACGTTGTCTATAAGTTTGCCATTTATAGATATTTCTTGTTTTAACTTTTAAATTATATTTTGTATGGCAACAGGGTCGTCATGCCGCCAAATTCCATTGGTCAGGATCCTATTTGAGAGATTATGCTCCTTTTTTTATTTAGATTTTTGGATTTTATGAGATAGTGCAAGAGGGCGACAGGCGTGTTCTTCTGAAAACCAACCTAGTTAAATTCTACCATTCACATTAGCCCCAGAAGATGAGAAATGTAGGTTTAAAAAGTTAAACTATTTTGGTGCCAAACTATTTAGTGTCAGCTGTAGACACTGCATTCTCGATTCTCCAATTTTATATTTGTTTGTCTTGGTTTGTTTTTTATGTCTTTATTTGTGTGTGTTTTTCTCATTCCTATAAAAAGTGCTTTACGTGTAATCTGTTTATAACTGATTCATGAACTTGATATAATATTTCGTTTCTATCACTTATTTTTAATAAAAATTATTAATGCAATTTGTATACGTTAGTGATAAAATATATCAACGTTATAGGTAGAATTAGGTTAACTGTCTCATTGATAAATTCCATGTGAACTGATACAACTCCAGCTGGCGTCGAAAACTTTCTTTCGCAACTCTGTGGTAAACCTAAAATAGCTGTTTAATGAAACTTGAAACTATAATCCGAATGTTTAAGCCAACTGTTTAAACATGATCATTCATGTCATATAAATGACTCAGTAGATCTTAATTTGGCGCAACAAATTAACATTAATGTTTTCGTACAGACTATAATAGTTCTTTATTCAACGAAGAACTTAGATGAATGATATTTGGAGTATACACTGGTACTATTGTGACAAACACGTGTCTGTTAAAACGTTCTAAAATATTGATAATAAACATCTATATGTCTATGATATGTAGCAAATGTCTTGGATGAAAACAAACAGAAGGTGGGGTCGGGAGGGGGGTGGGGGCTTAACTAAGGTTGGTAGAACTTGTTGCTCGTCCCTTTTGCTCATAAATTTATAAATTGTTTGATTAATGTAAGAATATTAGGCAGTAGAATATGTTGAAACTATTCACTAACAGCATAGAATTTTAGCATGCCGAAACTTGGCGAAAATAGCTGTATCAATAATATTAAACAGAGTTTTCATAATGCTGTTTTATTTAGAAGAAGAAAATCTACACAAAATAGGTTTTATCACATAAAATGGCTTATGGAAGTGACATAAAGCAGTGACATAAGTATCATATGCCACTAGTTACATAAATATAACTTGAAACCGGTTGATAAAACACGCTCAGTGTGCAATTTTCCTAAAATTCCTTTTATGTGATATATAGAATCTTATATTCGTGTTTAGTCAATATCATTTTTATGAAACGAGATGACTTAAATCATATGGCACTCGCCAATGCTCGTGTCATATATTTTTAGTCAACTCGTTTCATATATATGACACTGAATTAACACTCGTGTAAGATCTTCTATTTAATACATCTGTATAATATTAATATCAGAGACGACAGTGATTTGTTGCCAGTATTTAGGGCAGGTGTAATTCACAATGTCAAAAATGTCATTTACATTATTATCATATAAAGCTAATTCATTCAATGCATCGAAAACATACCCGTACACACGTAGCGTAAATTCATAAGCATATTAAACCTTCCTTATTGACTGGATAAATCACTTTTAAAAGCTATTAAATAAACACGGTTTAGCCTTTGTTCATGCCGCCATGTTAATAAAAGTATTAAATTTCAGTGTGTTCTTCGCTGCTCGCAAAGGTCGGTGGTCTCGCCAGCAGGTAGTTAATAAGCGTTAATCCGATATATGTGCATATTGATATGTATATGCTGTCTTATTTTTTTAACAAAAAAATATAATTGTTTAGAAGTTTTTAGTATTAAATATTGGTTAAAACTGGTTAAACTTGAAAGTAAAGATGTTTTTTTTAAATATATATATTCTTTTGAGGAATGATGCTGATAATAATGATACATGTAATATACAAAACTTGGTCCATAATATTAAATCTATCTTTATAAGCCATGGACTGTCGTCATATGGGTTGACCAAGATGTAACTAAGACTAACTTTAGTTAAATTAGACAAAGAAATTTAGATAATTACTAGCAAAGTTGGTACTCAGATATAAAACAATTCGCATCGACTTCAGTCATATTGTAGATTTAACATGATTTTAGCTTTGAAAAGTATTTAGATACAATAAAAGAAACAAAGTACAGAACAATTTTATATAGATTTAGGACATCTTCTCGTCCTTTGAAAAAATAAAGAGGTAGATACGGAAATATTCCAGCAGAAGAAAGAAAATGTAATCATATTGTAATTTGAATACTTTTGAAAACGAGTATCACTTTGTCCTTATTTGTCCTTTTTATAGTGATTTAAGAAGGAAATTCTTTAAATCGTTTGCGTGCAGGTGGCCAACTTTAAAAAAAACTTTTGAAACGCTAATGGGAACCAGTAACAGAAAAACAATTTTACTATTTCAAAACATGTTTTTTTCTTCTAAACTGAGACAAGGATGTGAATAAGAGCTTTTTGGATATTTAAAATGTACTTTTATGTGTTACTTCATTCGATATTTTATCAAATATCAGATTTTGAATATTGTAATTACGTATTAAAATAAATCCATGCATATTGTACAACTTCTCTGATAATATATATGTTCATACTGTCAATATGTGCCTGACGAGGCTAAAAACATTGTAAAATGTTTAATGCTCATTAAGTTATGTTATGTTATGTATATATATATATATATATATATATATATATATATATATAGCAACTGTCTTATCTGGAAGTACACTGTGTGTAGCCTACAGTACCACATGTCTTTACTTTTATGATGAAAAACTTAAATATTAATACCTATATCAGCAATCCGTGATCTGTGTTAAATTTGACAAAGTTGTTTACAAGCACTAAGCTATAGTCGAAACTGGGAAATATTTTATCACGACAGTTTAACGAAAATGACAGTTAAATATTAAAAGTTTAATTTACCGTCCATCATTACGTCAGTAAATTTCCAGTTAGGATGATAGACAAGATACTACTGAGCACAGCACTGAGCACAACACCTCGGTTAACGCTCTACATCAAATCCGACGGCTCATCATAAGTTTGAGTATTTTCAATTGAATGTTCAATTGCAAAATACATATGCATACATGTATAAAACCTATGATTGCCGGTACTAAGGTTTGACTACACCACAAATTTCTATACTTACTCGCTCAGTGGTTGCGCATAAGCACACACCTTGGTAACATTGGTGACATTTTAGTTATTAACACACAGACGCACGCACATCGATGAAAAGGAGATTATAATGTGTTTCGTTCCGGGTCACCTTACTGCGATAACTTTCCCTAAAACCAACTTTAAGAACTGCCGTTTGCTGGTTCTTAAATACTGGCTTTAACGCTACGTTATCGCAGCTAGGGTCATCCGTCGTCGAAGTTTTCTGCCAAATTAAACCGGCAATTTCAGAACAAAAGTGAAACCTCCGTAAATTATAATATATCCAACAATTTTCAACAGAAATTTTGAGCTACATATCCAGCCCTGTGACTTCCAGCTTGGCTGAACTTGCTTATTTCATTATTTTTTTACTGAAACTTATTGAATTATTCCGAGATTCAAACTTATCATGTTCTCAACAATATTTGACCAAGAAAAGAAAAACTGTAAACAGGCTCTTTTACGAACAGACGATTGCTTATCTACGAAATTTGATAATTACACAATATGTTTCAGTTAACTTACGGAAATGAAGGGATTATCTCTTTCTGATAATGCCTGGTACTATAAAAGGACGTTTTGAATTAGTTGAGGCAAACTGAACTAACAACAGCGAAGAACTTGTTTGTAATGCATCGTCGGAAATTGACTTTACTGTTCATAAAACCTATATACATTTACACAACTTAGGCAAGCAGTTGTATGATGTTGACTACAAGAAGAGAACGCACTACTGGTGTTTCACCTGTTCTTAATAAACCAGTACGGAGATTACGGAATTGATTTTACCTGGCTATTGTTCGGGTAGTTGTGTTTTGTTGTTTTTTACAAAAGCGGTATACCATGGGTTGTGGCTGTCGTGAATAACCTAAAAGCACAAGATATTTATTGACCCGCGATGTTGTAAATTATTGATTGATTTACATATGGACAAAGCGTGATTAAAGGTCGATAATCAACGTGAATGTCACAAAGAGTGATAGACTTAAATCAGGTAGATTCCAATTTGCATCGCTTTTTACGACGAAATCCCAGAGAAGTGTGAACATATATAATGGTTAATTTCGCATGGCCATATTAGAATAAACTATTCCAAAACAATGGGCAAATAGTCCGCAAGATTGGTCACTTGCATCAATTTCACTATTAGCACAGAGTACTAATACTGCAGTCTATGAAATATAACATTATCGAACAAAAATCTAAACTGTAAGAAAAATGACAATAAAGTCTTAATCTAAGAAAAGAGATGCTGATAGTCTTTCAACGGACAAGTTAACGGACATGGGAGTTATGCTAAATCACTTGCCCGAAAGGAGATTTTGACAAAAAGGACAAATATAAAGTAAAAATGAATTCCACACCTCTGATTCAGGTGTTAATTTTAAATCTAGCATATATCAGAATTTACACAACGCGGGCAATTCACTACAACTTTTAATATCCAAGTGTGCGGGGAAAAAAGGACTTTGATGGACACGCCATGCAATGCTGACCCACCCACTTCCCACTCCACACTGTAACGCAACTTCGTAGTTAGTTTCAATAAGTAATGGTATTTCAAATAATATGTACATTTGCCTACGCAACTTAAATGTAAATGTAAACCTTCATTTTCAGGATTTAACATGATAGATTTAGACGCTGAAGTGTTGTAACTCTCGTTGAACCAACCTTTAACTGACGACACTCGATCAGGGCATCAAAATCCCTTTTTGTCACGAGACGGATATAGTCAGTTGAGATTGCGTGTTTGAACTTGAATGGCAGTACACAGATGATTAACTCCTTTTTGAAAACTCACATGTTTTAAGTATAATAGTTCTAAAGCATAGAGCCTATTCATGTACTTGCCTGCTGTACGCTATACACTTTTAGGTAAAGGCTGGGTCCTGGCCCATGGTAAAGGCTGGGTCCTGGCCCATTGTAAAGGCGGGGCCCCGGTCTATGGTAAAGTTCCATAGGGATCTGCCCAAACGTAGATTTTCCTGAAATTCGACAGCATAAAACTATGATGTAACAACAAGGAATCCTTATTTAAAATTCACATTTACATTCTGTTCTATAGATATTGACCTCTGACCTCTTACCCATTCTTTTAAGGGGGTGATCTGCTTTCAAGCTCTATAAGTGGAGTGTAAAAAAAGATTATTAAATAATATAAACTCAAATGCAAAGTTCAATCCATGGCATTGGCAACATTTAAATACCCAACAACTTTGATTTCAACGCTATTTTGTGAAATAATTGCAGAAACTCTTCAATTTTCCAATTATTTCTTTTTTAAATTTTATTCTAGTTTCTTTATTTTAGACTAACTGGAACTGGAGCAAGCCCTGGTGGAGGAAAGGGGAACATTTCACAGGCCTTTATCAGAAACTACGCGCTGTTCTGTGAGGCAAAGATGTGAAGAATTCATAAGAGCAAGGGGTTGACATACCAGATAATTTGTGATCGCAGAACTGTGATACACTGTACGGTGACTTTCACTTTGTTATGTTTTTACATTATAACATTTTGTGGTTTTTTATTTTACAGTGACGCTTGCTGTTTTATTTTAATATCTCTCCCTGTAAACCGATTTGAATAAAATTTTCAGAATGCATTTAAAAGTTTTTGATTAACCACTAGTCCAAATTTGAACGAAATTCTATATAAAGTATCTGAGAAATTGTGAAAACACAAGTGTTGCGTTAGAGTTAGAGCTATACAACCAAACAGAAGTGTTATCAAGTGTAGAGTAAGAGCTATACAACCAAATAGAAGTGTAATCAAGTGTAGAGTTAGAGCTATACAACCAAATAGAAGTGTAATCAAGTGTAGAGATAGAGCTATACAACCAAATAGAAGTGTAATCAAGTGTAGAGATAGAGCTATACAACCAAATATAAGTGTAATCAAGTGTAGATTTAGAGCTAAACAACCAAATAGAAGTGTAATCAAGTGTAGAGTTAGAGCTATACAACCAAACAGAAGTGTTATCAAGTGTAGAGTTAGAGCTATACAACCAAACAGAAGTGTTATCAAGTGTAAAGTTAGAGCTATATAACCAAATAGAAGTGTTACCAAGTGTAGAATTAGAGATATACAACCAAATAGAAGTGTAATAAAGTGTAGAGTTAGAGCTATTCAACCAAATAGAAGTGTAATCAAGTGTAGAGTTAAAGCTATACAACCAAATAGAAGTGTAATCAAGTGTAGAGTTAGAGCTATACAACCAAATAGAAGTGTAATCAAGTGTAGAGACAGAGCTATACAACCAAATAGAAGTGTAATCAAGTGTAGAGACAGAGCTATACAACCAAATAGAAGTGTAATCAAGTGTAGAGTTAGAGCTATACAACCAAATATTTCTGAGGTTGTTGAATAGAGTTTGTACTGTAAATTTACCTGATACCAAATTTAATATATTTTCAGTTCTGAAAGAGTAAAGCATATTTTGTGTTGAAATCTTAGTCTACGCAAGGAGAATCATTTCTACACCCCACTCCAAATTTGCTTTGTTCCCGGACACTGATTTACTTTTTATTTTCACCATTAATATAGGTGGTCTGATACAATTCGTCCTGTTGTGGCGTTGTCACTCTAGTACGAGGTTGTCTTGGCTGGTCATAAAGTCTACTAGTGTGCCGGAACTTCTAGAAAAGACTTGAAAGTGTGGGTGCATGCCGAGCAAACAATCTGGCTACCTAAATGCAAACAACTAAAACAATGGTCAAGTTAAGTTTAAATCTACTTTTATAGTTATAATATTTATGTTTAGTTTTCCATCATAGTTATGTAATGGCTTACATAGAAATTATATTACATTATACTGCGGTATATTCAATAAAAATCTTAGTCAGGACTTATTCATATACTTGTTTTCCCAAAAATATAAAAATGCAAGTATGAGTATTGAACTCCTATAATTTTGATTTGATTTCGTGATGAAGAACATTTGACTATTCTTTACATTAATTTAGGTATGATATCGGAATATAGTGCACGTACGAAAGAAACTACACGGCGGCTTTAAATGAAAAGAGTTATTCCACATCGCTATGCACGTGCTTCTTGTGACACCCATAGTAATGGTTTTCAACTGTGTAATTGCATTATAAACTATTGCGCAAAAGGGTAAATCCAAATTTCAATAAAATTAGTGAAAGTTATTTATTTTTAAGCAAATTTTACTTGAAAAAAATTCAAACTCATACATCATTTGGTAAATAACATGGTACAAAACAAATAAGAACGAAAAAAATAAACAGATTTTTGCAGGGTCGAACTAGCTACCTCCACTACATGAGGCGTATCTATGTACCACTAGATCACAACTGACTGTATGTTTTGTTGCTTAGTATTTGTATTTCCATTCTACAACCTTGCAGCTAAACAAATCTTTTTCATATGCATATTAGGCCAGTAGACTGCAGCGATATCGGATTTCAATTCTTTCATACTTTACAAAACGATATGAATACAATTCAACACAAATTTAATACATCTTAATATATGTATTTTTTCTCTTCTTTTTCTCTAATATTGACCTTAGTTGTGAAATAATAATAATATTTTTGCTTGCGTTCGTCATCGTCAGTACAAACACCATCTGGCTGTTAGTCCATGCCAACTATATATATCACAACTTGGTTTATTGGAAGCAGGTTAACAGATCCGACCCTCCTGCAATATCCACCCCAAGAAGGTCAACCAGGATCCGAACACCAGTTAAAAGAATCGGGGAACCTATGGCCCCAGATTCGACCCCCTTTAAGACCCCCAACAAAACTCCACTTAGGAAAAAAACAGTAGTAGGGAAACATGGTCAAACATCAAAAGACCCTAAACCAAAAGTGGCCAGGCAATTTTACGCCAAAGTATCGTGTGCCAGTGTTAGTGCACAAAAGTCTAACAAAAGGCTAAACCGATTTCGAGCTCACCGCAGAAGAAGAATTTGGCATCGACAAAAATGCAGAAATAATAACCATAGATTAAGAAGGGAAATTAAAATTTTATATAGGCAAAAAAACATATACTGCATAATTAAAAAGCCCAAAATTAGAAACACTAAAAATTATATCGTGGAACACCAGGGGGCTCTCTAGCCATAAATTTTCCCAACTGATCAACAATATCAGTTGTAAGAAAAATAAACCCGACGTGCTATGCATACAAGAAACATGGCACGCGACCAGGAAAATGCCATATAAATTACCAGGTTATCATTACCCACCTATAAACAACTCAAAAACAAACGGCCAAAAAAAAATGGCCATGTCCTCACTTACATACGGTTAGGCCTTAAATACCAAGACATAGACCACCTCAAGTGGAGGGTATCGAAAGCCACTCATTCAAAATATTCGGGGAAAATAGTTTAACAACAGTTCACAATTGTTATTTCCCGGACATTTCTAAACATACCGTAGAAAATTATAATACTATTTTCAGTTAGATAGACAATAACACCGTTATCAAAGGGGATTTTAATCATCTATGGAACCCTCCTGGCGTCTCAAAACAAGAAGACAACCTGATAAGGTTGAGAGAGAGTAATAACCACTGTCATGAACAACGACAGCTACACTAGAATGGGTGAAAAATCCAACAAAACACCATAATCTTGCATGTAGTGTTATGTAAAAAACAAAACAAAAAAAAAAAACTCCATCTGGAAGGCATTTTAACATCATCTTCCATCTAATGCTTATACTTAAATTACCGTTTAAATTGAATAATGTTGTAAAACATACTTAATAAAAAAAAAGAAAAAATACTACGTTATCATTACGTTTTAATGTGACGGTATCGTGTAATTATAGCAATGTAGCGCAATGGAAATTTAAATTATTTTAACAGTTCATAGGCTGAATGCAGTTTACTATTGTTTTCTAATCAATCTACAGAACATTATTTGCTCCCTTAATTCATATTATCGCCCAGTAATATTCGTTCATAATAAATAGAATCACATATTACTACAAAAAAAAAAAAAATACCAAATTAATTTATTTCCAACAGCCATATCTATAATTTCTGTCTGCAATTTACAAAACCTGCAGAAAAAATATAAGCGTTTTAGCCATTTCACCTATAGAAATAAGCACATCAGCAAGTTGCAATCTTCAAGCGCGATATGCCTTTAAAATAGACTGTAATATTTAACGCATGGTGCGATCTGCAGGATAATCTGCGTCTTAGACAGAACTTTCATGGACGACGAAAATAAAAGAGTAATGATGTATTCGGATATAAAATTATTGTATAGCCTCGATCTGAAGTGCGGAAGTAATGGCCGCCAGCAGTTGATTTGGGAAGTGAAATATGAAATAGACATTCTAAACAGCTAATACATCGATAAATCATGTCGCGGGCAATGATACCGAGCCAACAAAAGTTGGCGGAAAAGCTGACGATCCTTAACGATAGAGGCCAAGGAATGCTTACAAGGATCTACAACATTAAAAAGGTGTTTCCCTATCCCGATCTCAAATTGAAATTGTTTACTTTTTACTAAAACTAAGTTAGAATGCATTCGAGTGGTTTTTATGCCAGCTTCGGCAAATGAAAGGAAGATACATTAATTAATACAGACTTGACATGAACAGAAAAACAGTAAAGGTTTTGCCAGTTCATGCTCACTGATAAAATGTTTATTTTTTTGTGCTTATCTTTTTTCAATACAGGCAAGTTACCATTAGGGGATCAGTAACAAAATAATGCAGTGCAGTGTACTTGCAGTTATTAGTTTAGAACTGCTTTGTTTACAAAAATGATTAAAGAGGTACAGTTACAAAATGATGATCCCCATTTGCTCTACAAAATGATTAAAAATGGTACATAAGTTCATTTCATATTGTTGAAAATGATTGGATATGACTATGTCTCCATTTCTGTTCACATATATGGTTATATTTGTAAATGAGAAAAAAAACAAGTCTTATTGCTCTAAGAGTGAGTTTGTCTTATTCAATATTACCTCCTAATATTTTGTCATACACTATATTGTTTGTAGTAGATATTTATTTCAGATTTCCTCGTACATATAAATCAATAGTTGAACTGCTTTGCTGAGTACATTTCTCAAAAATCTATAAAACACTAACTGTTATTTTGATGTCTTTTTGCACAAATAACTTAGATGTGTGTAAGTATGTAAATGGTTGATGTTGTCATTCATGAGTTCCTGTTATATATCTGTGTCCACTGCAGCTACACAAATTTTAATTCAAAATAACTCTGCCATTCCAGTTTTTTTGCACTTTATACAGCAATTAGGGTATAAATAAGTTAGAATTGTACAACCAATGTTATTTGAAACTGTTAGCATTTATTAAATGCAGTGATTAATTGATTTTCCTGAAATGTGCCTACAAGTAAATTGAAATGTAAAATGAGGTTAACAGCTGATGATAATGCTAAATAAAATGATGGCTATATTCAACATTGTTGATGTATGCCAATAACATAATAACCCCCCCCCCCCCAAAAAAAAAACAACATATCCTCTTTTTTTTACCCTTGACCCTAAACATTTAATTTGGGGAAAAAATCCCCTTTTCTGGAGTTTTCCTCCTTTTCATTTTTGTAGTTTTCTGCTTTATAGTTGAAATAAATGTTGCAGGATATGAAATATGTATGCAAAATTAATCTTTTTCTACCAAAAATTTTCTAGTCACATGTTAGTTCAATGATGTACCGTTCTATTGAAAAGGGCTTTTGATGACCATGATGGTGGCGGTTTAAAAAACAAAATAAAAAAAATATTCCTACCTACCCTCTTTTTGTCTATTAAAACAGGAGACCGGAAACAGAACTATTTTTGTTATGGCCTTAGAAGTCTGTTGACTGTACTCCAGATTAGATAAAAAACAATAACTTTGTAAACCTTTTTACTGCTTAATATATAGTTAACAATTTACCTAATTATCAGGGTTGTCATTAATTTTTTCCTAAAAATTCTGTATTCATTTATCTAGTAATATTTATATTGAACCACAATGTTACAGTGGTGTAGTAGCCATGAAGTTGACATGTTCTTCTAGTTTAATTGATGGTTTTTTAATTATTTGTTTTTCATTAGCTTCATTTAGGATGTTTGTTGGAGAAGATGAAGAAAATGAAAATAAATACTTTATTGAGAATGTCAAGATTATGGATGATAGTCTACTGTTAAACTTTTAACAAATTTTATCACCTTTGTTTGACAAGGCATAACATTTCTTATATTGTTACTGGTAGTGGTAGTTTATTACAAGTTTCTCAACCCCCACCCCAGTGAATGTTTTGTAACCAAAATTAGGAAAGACAAAGACTTAAGTTAATCTTGCTTCAGTACAACCTGTAATAAGTGAAAAAAATGTGAAATAATAAAAAAAAAACCTAATATGAAATATTTTTTCCAGATCAGGTTCAAAGCATTTACAAATTATAGTCTTGGTTTTACACATTATGGGTTATTGGGTATTTCAATAATCTTTTCGTTGAAAAGAGTTTTCTTTTCTTTTCAATATGCAAAACTTTTCTGACCCCAGACAGCTGAAGATTTTTTGAGGCCATATGAAAATTTCAAGTTTCCTTCAAGTTTTTTTAGCAGATGTGTAATGCACATTTTCCCCACCTAACATGCATGCTTATTTTTAATTATATATATTATTTACTTTTTGTTCATTGATACTGCTTGATAAATTTAATAAATTTTTGCCTGTAACCTGTTTTCATTTAATATCTGTAGGCGTTTCTGTTCTAAAGCAAAGCCACAACATCCTTTCTATTCTGTTTTATTTCAGTCAGTTGATAGTTTTATCCCCCCCCCCCCACCAAACTTTTGGGATAAAAAATAAATGAAATAAGCTCAAAAACTTGTTAAAATCATGTTATATAGTGCCTGTGCAAATTAGAAATTTCCATCGTCCCTGGGGGCGTTTATTCAGTGGAATACTCGCCTACAAGTCTACCTATCTATAACTGAAGGTAAAGTTAAACTCTCATTTTTTTTAATTTGATATTTTTATATGACTGCTGTGTGACTGCTACTTTTGAGAGCCAATCCATGCTAAATAAAGTCAAATACCACAGACCCAGATTACTCCTGGAAGGTAATCTGATCTCCTTCTACATTGTTTGCAAATCCCAGACAGCTGCTATGTTTTTCCATAATTCTTAATGCTTAAAGAGAACTGCTTATAACACTTTACCTTTGCATCATGTAAATCAACACCGAACATGGCCAACTTCTTTGCATTTTCTAGAAAATGAGCTTCTGCCATGGTGGGAGTCTGCCCTCTGGAAATATGGAGAACACAAGATTATGCATGT
>JAULCC010113722.1:0-13980 GCA_032358795.1 Nuttallia obscurata
CAGCTGGCTTGCGGTAGGTCGGTGGTTCTACCCGGGGGCACTCTGTGCCTGAAATAATGTACAGAGGTCCCCCGGGGACTACCTCCACCTGTAATGAGCTGGACGTCGCGATATGACTGAAATACTGTTAAAGCGACGTTAAATTCCAAAACAAACAAAACAAAAGCTCAGATTTATACAGTTACCGAAACTATAGGGACAGTTAACAGGCAATTAAATACGGTATACAAGTTACACAGAATTCAAGGCGGCAAAGCACTGTAAGGGTATAGCTCAGTTCACTCAACAGAAGGCGAATTATGGACCCGGCAGTTACTTAGACCATTCAAAGAGTTTCACCAGAACACATAGGTGACTGTCTGATTTTGTTGTTGTTTTTTTGCTTATGTCTTAACTACGTGAACATCGTACAAGAAATGGAATATATGTGAAATGTGCATCAACGTCAAAACCTTTAAGTGATCTACTGTTTTTCATTATTTTACACAATGCAATCAGATAAAGTGTTCTATTGCACGCTACCTAGTGATTTATCGATGTTTCCTGAAATAAATATATCTCGATATTTTCCTTTGAGGAATTATGTTCTCCTAGATATTGATATATAGTCGTAACATATTCATTTTTTATCGGTTATGAAAATTTCTTACGACAGGTCAAGTAATATGTCATATACTCTCTATTGAAGAAAACATGTTCTTTTTTCTACTTTTAAAGTTAAAATGTCTAAATTCTTCTTACCGGAGAGTGACCATTACTAAACACGAAAATGCAAACAAGTGATGACATTAGTTTAAAATGTATTTATAGCATTTAGAATAGGATAAATTGGGTAAGAAAGCACATGCACATTAAAATCTGTAGCATTGCTGTAAACTACATTCAGAGAGGTTCTAATGAATAAAACTAAAAACACAAAATACATTTTAATCTTTTAAAATTCACTAATTAAGTCAATAAAGTTTTAATTAACACATGTTAATTCCTTTACACTTACATGACACGTGATAAGCACTATATACGTGTGTTATTATTTATGATTTGCAATGAAGTATGTGTCGTACAAGCTGATAATACAAATTCTATTTAGTTATGTTTCTAATCATTTTCTATTACTATTTATTATAAGGTTTGTAAATCAGATAACTAAGCACGAGATAGAAAATAAATTTATTTCAATATAGTTTTTTATATCGAACGTGTTCATTACTTGTAATAGGTTCAATACATCTTTGTCAGTATTTGCTTAACTTTCATCACAGTACATGTTAAGTGTATGTACTTTCCTGAGAGATTAAAACCTATTAACGGTTATTACTGTGTGAGTCTATTCGTTGTGTTTTTCAATTGTCAATAAAGATAACAACATTAAAAAGAATTTGCAATTCAAAAGTTACTACATGTATATTAAAACTATCATATCAGAAAAGACTAACAAAATAAAATGTGATAAAGAATGATATAAAAATATAAAAAAGAAATTTCAAATGTGATTCATTCTTTTATGCATAGTTTTTGTTTAGTAGTAGATGTACATAGCATGTACTTTTACACGTTGAGTAAATTTGGGCACATGAACAGGGATTTAGTATCACAAAATAAACTGCCTTGTAAGACAGACAGACGAGTGTATTGATTTCAATCAAATAAGGTCGATAAAATCTCCAGCAATTTCCCCCACTAATGTCGCGTTATAATTACATGACCATGTCGTATCAGGCCGACGACTACTTGCACGAACTTTCATGAGTCGTTAATTTCATGTAAAAAATAACAGAGAATTGACCATTGCTTTTGGTTTCGTTGGTTTTATTAATAGACAGCTTATGTAGATAACAAATGAACAATAATGCTCTGCTGAAGCGTTTCCTGCTAATGTTTAGAATTGAAATAATTTTTATTTTTGAACATTTTTAATTTCGTCCAGCGTGATGTTTAACTAGTATAAATTGTTATCTACTGATAAATATGTTCTATTGATTTATACTGAGATTATATTTCATTGGAGTATTTGTAAAAAGGATAAATGTAATTCAAATTCGTAGTGCCTTTAATATAACAATTGTCGATCGAATTGATCTATGAACACAACGTCGATTAATGTCAGCTCCGTAATACTGCTTTAATTTAAAGAAAGCTGATTGAACGAAAATAACGACGTATATTTAATTCAAATCAGTATAATTTACAATATCAAAAATAATGTATTTCTGCATTAAAATAAGTTTCAATCAATTTGTAGATAAGGGGCATTGATTCAAATTATCTCATAATGAGATGTGTGTGCGCGCGCACACCCACTCACCCACTTACATTATATATTATATGATTAGAAATTACCGTAAACAATATGAGTTTCTGAAAATCACATTAGATGTTCAACCTGTTATGATAAGATTTCCAAAACCAAAAGTTTAGATTTTTTAATAAATGCATCAATAATCTATTAAAACTCTAGCACATTCATTCGAACATTGGCGTATGTGTATATTCTCGGACATTTCCAAACCCACAACTTAGTTAAGACCTGTACAATTTAAATGCATTCTTCTCTATTGGAACGCAAACGCTTCATGCAATTAGTGTTGCTTGCCTGTAGAAAATGCAATCGTTCACAAAGTCACTTTTAGCATCTTCTAGCAAGCAAGCGTTTTTTTAACGCTTGACTCAAATTAATGACCAAATTTTAACCAAAGAGCCATGTTTTTCTCTGATAGTTGCAATTAAGTCTTATAACGTCCATAATTAAGTTTGTCGTAAACTGTTCGTACAAACTGACCGATGTTCAACTACTGTCGTTACAATTTGTTCCTTGCATAGACAAAATAAAAATGACTGAAAAGCAATTGAGTTTTCCTGTATGATACGTTTCAGTAGAGTACTATGGGCAATGTAGTTAATTGATTATTATCATTGTTATTCGATTATATATTTTTGTTTTAACTTTACTGTATTTGTCAATTTTTTGGTAATTATTTGTCATTACGAATGTATTAACACTTATAGGTATAACCTTTTGACATTATAGTGTGTATTTGTATTACAGACAAACCCTTGCGTATAGCTGTAAGTCAGTAGTATTTGTTGCAATATAATATTTATAGATTCTGAACAGTGATTTTTGAAACAATACTATCTACGAGTTGCAAAGATATATGAGCACAATACTGAAATGTGCATGTAAACAGTAAAATTATTGAAGAGTCTGAGAATCAGTATTATGATACGTGAATAAATAAGCGTTAATTAAATAGTGCTAGAGCTATATTGATTTGTAAATACGCGTAATGTATTTCTGTAATGTCGGTCGATTGCAATATATCATATTCGATGTATGTATGCATGTTTGTATGTGACATGCTCTTCGACTTGGAGAAAATTATTATATCAACTACGTATGCGGATTTTCTTGACATTGGCAAAGGTTTATATACGCCACAACCTGTCTCAATGAGGTCTAAAAGATTACCATAATATCGACTGGCTTAAGTGTATGTCAAACAACCACGGAACGGTGATGAGGTTGTAAATTATTCAGTTGGTACGTGCACTCAGACTTTAAATTTAATTATTCATTTGTGACGGAGATAAAAATGTGTCGTGCGCACTACTTCCACAAACGGCGTATTATCTGTTTGAACATCTGAAGTGTTTTAGGCTTTGTAACGCAATTAGGCTGATCTTTATAATAGGGTAAGTTGTTGAGCAAAGGTTTATGAGATAATAGAAATCATCTGCCACTGTTACACAGCTGTGTTTAAAAAGAATACAATGGAATGGCAAATTCAGCATTTGTGTCGATTAATAAGATAGCTGTATTCACACAGCATCGCTCGCAGTGGAAGATGTGACTGCAGAATAAAAGAATAATCCACTACATTATGGTCATATTTAGGGTATATTCAATATTTCAATATCTTTTTATTAGGCATTACATCTTACACGTTTGTAGTCATAACTAGGTGGAATTCTACTAAACATAACATTTATACGAGAAGAGTA
Source organism: Nuttallia obscurata (assembly GCA_032358795.1). Classification (NCBI taxonomy): domain Eukaryota; kingdom Metazoa; phylum Mollusca; class Bivalvia; order Cardiida; family Psammobiidae; genus Nuttallia; species Nuttallia obscurata. The sequence continues at coordinate 4,003 of JAULCC010113722.1, forward strand.
TTAAGATACACATGTAATCAGATAACAGTGAACACATACTACAGCAATTCACTATAAACAATAGTGACTTCTTGATTAAAACAACACTTATCACTTCCACAAATATACAAAGTCAGATTTATGTGTAATAAAGTCAGACTTTTTACCGTCAATGCAATACCGAATTAAGACAAGTCGTAAAAATAAACATTATAGTTGCAATTAATAATAAATATGTAATTTATACTACTTACATCTGTATGTCACGTTTACATTGTTTATAAAGAAATTGCTGTTTTAGAAAAATTGAGTGTTTAAAATGTCTCCTACGCAATTATAAATGAGGAATATGCAAATTTATATTGAACGCGTGGGGATATATGATTTTTATAGAACTTCTAACAAGACCTCTTAATGTTACGTTAAGACTTAATGAAATATTTTTTAATTATAATAATTGGATAATTGGATCATGGTCGCACGAGTCATACTTTTATTGGTATACAGGCCGTAGTTTCTGTGGCTTTGATTAGTTATAATTTCTTCGAGTATTTTAATCTTAAATATAATTCTTCGAGCTGAAGACGAGCTAAGTCTATGCAAGTGGTCTGATTTTCACGACAGGTCTTACAAAAATAAAGTCTATACTTACAAATCAAAACAGAAAGGGTTATCATTTCTTTGTTGGGTGTCCATAAATAACTCCTCTTTGACATCCCCATGTAATGTGAAATAATATATGCGTTCTACATGAATACAGCAGCATTTACAATTAACTGAACCGAAAATTTAAAAATTCAGTGCGCGTTATTTGCAATGATAGAACAGATATGTGTTCTTCGCCAACTAAAATAATATGTCAAGTTATTTTTGATGAAGAAGAAATTGCGATAATTCTCTTTAAAATTAATGACTTATATTAATTATGATAAAGCAAGCTACCATCAAATGTGGAACAATATCGCGTGTCATTCTAGAATACTTTATAATATGGCGAAGAACAAAATGTTGTTCCTGCTGTACAGATAATCACTATAGTCAGTCTATACAATAGTATAGTATTTAGCGTTTTCATGCATGTGTACTAATAAATGCCAAAAGGTGAGGATCATAATTAGGGGTCTCTTCTGGGGGCCGCATATCACGGTATTCAATGATCACAAGAATAAAGCAAAAATAAACTGTAGATTACACTTTTAGCTCGGAATATATGTATAATAATGCGCCTACATAATGATGTTCTGTCCACGCAGTTATGTGTATATTATGTATAAGTATTAGTATTTTGTATTTTGGCCGGAGACCTAAAAAGCAAACATAAAAAGATCATTTGAATTTATAAACATATGCATGATATCATACTTAGTATAGACAAATGGCCAAAACAAAATCGATTCCTCTTTAAAATCATGTTTAAACTCAAGCAAGATTACCAGTAAGAAAACAGAAGTAACTGTGTAACTACATATTAACATTTTTCTAAACGAGTTTTAAGAATCTCATTTGCGAGTAAGTAACTGCAAACAAAATAACGGCCATATACGGGCCACCAAATAATTATTGCAGTGACGTTAATAGTAGCAGACGGATACTTAGATTTGACAGCTTTATAAGGTTAGTTTCTTTCTTAATCTATAGTTTGTTTTTCTAAACATTTAAATCTATTCACTGCGGAATAATCCTACATATTCATCATACACCTACCCTGGTACCTTTTTGGTTAGCGGAGTGTCCGCATAGCGTAGGTGTATCGCCCTAGCTTCTCACAAAGCAACTCCGGATCGATCCCCGGCCGGGGCTAGTATATGAGATGAAACGGTAGCAACCGCATGTTCGGACACGTAGGCTTTCGCGAGTACTCTTGTTTCCTCCTATATAAAGGCCCCAAAACGCATCAATCCACGCCAAAGAGAGGGATAAATATAAGTTATAAGAAATTGTTTCCCATCGTTGTAAAATAGATGAAGTTTTAACAGCCGGGAACCAGTTAACATATCCCCATATTAAGATCGCTTGACTGGCTAGAGCGGACAAAAATAATGACACGTTTACATGACAACGCGGAAGCCGTGGGTTCGATCCAAGGCCGGGTCATACCAAATACTTCAAAAATAGTAGTAATGGCTTCCCTCTTTGAAGCTCAGGATTTAGGGTTAACATAATGACTGGTTTGTCGGTGTCAGGATAAAGTGACCAGCCGGGGTTCAGCCCCCACGTGTATCAGTGCTATACACTGGGCACGTTAAAGAACCATAGTTCTCTACAGAAGAGTTCTCCCAAAGCATGGCGTTTTAAAATATCCCGTGCAATTTTTAAGTAAAGAGTTTCGTGTAAAACTTACTGATGACATTTACCGGTTTAGATCTATACCGATATAAGTTTCGCAGGCTAAGGGTTAATCGACGAGATCTCAGAGTTGCAATTCCGTTTAAATGTACAATTCCGTGATGTATATCTAAATAGTAGAGCTAGAATTTGATAGAAAACAAATTCTAACATGCTTATTTCTATGACTAATAAGGTAAAACTAAAAAGAAATGACCAGCTATAAAAAAAACCGTGAAATTATGTTTTTCATGATATTTAATTAAAAGTCAATCTTATCTACTTATGTTGAAATTGATATTTTGTCAGTTCATTTATAAATTTTTAAGATTGTTAAAGAATTCTATAATCAAACACTGTTAATTTTTTATACATCTAACTTATAGAACTGTTAAAATTTTAATATGATTTAACTAAATTTGAAAACAAAATGAAACTTGAATAATTATGACCTTTTTACGAGGGACGGTAGACTGTTATATTGTTATCATAAACAATTTTCACAACAGTTTAAACTATAATTTAAGAGCTAACATATGTTTAAATTAATGCCACGTCAATTTGTTTAGTGAGATTTAAGTGTCATTTAAAAAATGTGGCATATTTTTTGCACCTTTCAGTAAGCTCCAGGATGTTTCCCCGCCTTGCAATAAAGCAAGCCCCTAATTTTTCTTTGCCCAGGAGGGTCTTTAATCCTGGAAAGAAAACATGAACAATCAGACGGTTTTCGTCGTAAAGACATCGAGCTCTTCGTCCTTACATATTATGAGATTGTCTTCTAAGACAAAGTTGGCCACCTGAGACATCTGCACATCAAGGTATATAAATATTACTTTTTATGTTAAAAATATTGCAAAAACTCATCTGAAAAACAGTGAATGTTATGTAGGGCATTGCTAAGAAATTGCCTCTGTTTCCGTTATATTAATTGTTCAAGAAAAGATTATATAATTTATCTTTATTTTCTAAAGTTCTCAGGTAAGCTGATTTACCTATTGTTGGAATTAAAATACATATACATGTATTAATCTTCCAATTGTATCGGAAATAGTAATATTCGGATAGACAGAGATCTGAACAACCGTTAGGTATGGCCTACCCTTTTGGTCAGAAGTCTTCCAAAACAGCTGCACTTTAAAATATACAAGCGTGCTCGCATACATGCAAACGTTTTTACATAATTTTAGATGCGCTTGTATATTTTGTAGGTCCAGCAACTAAACTTACAAAAGTGTAGGCGCACTTGTATCTCTATGAATGTGTTCCGCCTTATCTGATCAAACTGGTCGTTACATCTAAACAGTTTCATCGCACTTAACTACGGCATACCCTTTGGGTCAAAAGTCTTACTATACAGATGCATCTGAAACACGTGCAAGCGCGCTTGCATACTTTGTAGGTGCATCTGTATAGGTAGACTTTTGATTCAAACGGTACGCCACACTGTAACGATAAATGAATTCAACCGTGCAACTTTTTCTACTGAAGGAAGACGCATGTGCCTTAAAAGTGTTATATTAAACATAAAGACTTTCAGCATATGACGATAGAATCAAAACAGTAAAAATAAAACAAACTTTAAAATTATGTCGGCCTTTCGTAGTATTTTATTTGACGTTAACACAATTAGTGTATCTACCTAAAAAAAACATTTTGTCTTTCTACAGGACAATCTTAACTATATTCCATCCGTACTTTTCGAAGAGTGCTGATTAAGATCGTTTTTGATTTCTCTGATGAGGATAAATGGATAAGGTTTGATAATAGACTGCCTTTTTCATAATTCATGTTATTTTACAAGGACTTGAAAATACCTTTTTCCTTTTTCCAATATCTGCAACTGTGTTTCAATTTTCATATTCAAAACAATAATATTCATGTTAAGTGCAGGACTTCCGAGCAGGGCAGTTGATTCGACTTTTGCTTTATGCATTATATTCATGCTGTATTTCTCTAGTTATGTCATATTTTTTCCTAAGATGATTTTGTATTTGTCCAGTCTCAGAACAAATGCCTTGACGTTTGTTTCGATTTTACAAAATGTGATTATTTCATCAGACATTGTTCTTAACTGCAACTTGAGTTCAGGAAAAATAATGTGATGATTGATTTTAAACTGTTTTTGTTTTGCTTCAGCTGAAACTGTCGTTCTGTACATAATTAGCCAGTTTAAAACTGCATTAAGATGTTTATTCCATTTGGCTTTACACTTTAACAGTCTTATTCATGCATCATACTTGTCAGATTTATTTTAGTTTTAGCGGCTGATTGAGCGGTTAACTATCATTATTGCGTAGTTTGAGTTTGATTATAGAACCGTATTGAGTGGCTTGCAGTGTTCCCTACGTATATATTATTCTTTCTTTTTATTGATTTATTGCTGTATCCGACATGTAAATATCTGAAAGCCAATTTCTTTTATTATAAGTTAACGAAAGCAAAGTGTCATTTTCAAATTTAAATGGTGTTTGAATTTTTATCCAAGAGATCATGCAAAACGTTAGTTCACTGTTTATAAAGAATTTAAGAAAGTATGATTTTTTCGTGCCTTAAAAGGTAAATGCCAAAAGTATTATGTGCGAAACGTTCGCATGTGCTAGTTTCCTGAATTCCATCCAGACCACTTGCGCACGGGTATTAAATGTTTATAACTTAAGTTTGCATAGAAACCCTATATGCAGGAGCTAAGAAAACAATCAGTTCAAGATTTAAAATCTAGTGTTGTAAACTAATATGTTCCTTTCATATTCCATTTGATATGTTTGCTGTAATTTAATTTATAGATATGTATGATATTTAGGCACTTAAAGATCGCGCGCAGGTTTGGAAAGCCCAAGCTCCCCACCACACACACACACACACACACACACACACACGCTGCCTATTTCTAAGCTAATATGATGCTGCTTGCCATCCCAAAGAAAACGCTTTAAATATGTTTCGATTATATTTGATACATTCTTCTTGAATAATTGATATGAAATAAGACACTCATAAAATGTTCTCATCATTTACAACTAAATGAACCTATGATTAAATCTACAGAAAGTAATGAAAGCGTGAACAAATCGTGTGTCTGTAGCGACAATCTATTGCATAGGACGTGAAGTTTATACCGAAGTCGCATCTATGATATTAAACATGTTTTTGTCAGGTTCTGTTGTAATCTTATTTATGTTTCAAACTTGATCGTGTGTGCCATATAAATAAGAATTATTACACAAAGCAAAGCCAATTTTAAATCCATTAGTGATGACACTTGTGTTATTCCATACAATTATTTGTTGATACGATTCGACGTATTCGGGTCAAAAATGTTAGTTGCTGTTCATAACGTACGCGAGAGCACTTAATAGCGGCATCAACCATTTGTATTAACAAAAGCTGTCCGGAAGACAGCGCGCTCGGCTATTTTGTATTGCATCAAATAGTTACTGGTATATAGACTGTTAATGAAGTTACTCACAAAACTTTAACCATAGTATCTAAGTCAAAAATGGTCATTTTTTGCATAAATGCATAACAGAAGTATCAACTTAATAAACTTATAAACTCAATTTTTCGGAAGTCTTGAAGAAAGTTCCAATGTAATGCATCAAGTAGTTACTGGTATATGGACTGTTAATATAGTTACATATACATGCAAAACTTTATCCAGAACTTCTACGTAAATAAGGGACAGTAATTTAAATCTAAAGATAATTTGCAGTTATGTAACCAAATTGTGTGATGGTCCTGAACAAATGTGCGAAGTATGAAGTGAATTTCATGAAGGGTATTAGAAATATAAATGAACATGCCAAATTACCCAAAAACTTTAACCTATACCAATATATCCTAAAGCTTTAAACACAGTTCCGCAGACAACGAAATACTATTATTCTGTAACCAGGGTGATATTAAGTTATCTAACCTCGTTAAATGATTGCCCTGAAGAAATTGTGAATTAAATGACGGGTATTGGATTTATTATTACTTGCCCTAAAAACTTTAACCGAACGCCTAAGCCAACACCAATGCCGGGTCGCATAGTAAAACCCCACGAATCGTCGAATCTAACTGAAGTAATTGAATGTTACATTATGTTATGATATTATACTTTAAGCAAACAACAGGTTATTATGAAGAATTCTTAGAAGAAATACTGACAAAACAATAATTTATCCCAATGTATATTGAGTACAAAACAAAAATTACATAGTTTATATAACCACACAGTTTTAGCATATGTATAATAAAAGCTACATGTACGAGTATTTGCTCTTTTAAGTATTATTTTTATCAACACAAGAACTTTGATAAACTTCAGTAGTTGCTTTAGATAATAAAAAAGAAATGAAAAGAAGTAAATGTAGAGATGAAGAATCTAGTTAGGAGAAAGAGCAAAAATGATTGTGCCTTCGGTCATACATGTAGAAGGCTACAACAGACTGTTTTATGTGATGTTGTGATGAGCAATGTTTCCTGCATTCACTGCTATCATGCGTCGTTCTATAGTTCCAGTTCATGTTATGTAGTTAAATAATATTATTTACTGGACTGAATTTTCATTATTGTTTTTAAAGATGTAGTATTTTGCTATTATAATTATACAGATTTATTATATCGGCATCATGTATCGTTTTAGTGTTTCCTAGAGATACACTTCTGAAATCAAAATCAGTTACCATATGCTTCAAAGGCTTAACGTTAGGGCATTCAAAGAACAAGTGCGTAACTGTTTCAACATGAATAGAACAAAAGTCGAATAATGAAGAGTTTACCAAGGTACACTTCAATAAAAAGTCATTGGTTAGCATTATGCGCATGATAAATTTTCGTACATGTAAGCTGGTATCTTTTATACTTTTAAGAGGTATTATAATGTTTATTTCTTCTGTATAAGCTTGTTCAACATTTTAAGAGAGATTCAATTTAATTTTCCATTTTAATTAAATTGAACTGAGGTAGTTATTCTTTTTGTGTTAATGGTTTAGAAAACGGTTTGAAAATGACCAAAGGTTTGTATTTTATTATTCGGTTTTCAGTTTGCATCTTGGAGGGGGGGGGTGATGATTTGGCAAACTTGAGAGATGATAAAATAATACTTTCAAAAGTAGAACTGTTCAGTTGATAACGTCTTTTAATGTATCCAAAAATAAAGAACGTCTGATAGCTATAGTTGAAAAAATCTGAAATATCTAAATCCCTGCATCTAACCATGCTTTTTAAGATATAGTTCTTTTATAAAGCTTAATGTTTCAGTATTCAGTAATATTATTTGAGTGGAGACGATTTCTATTTGCTTTTATAATTTACTTTCTCTCATCTGAATTATATCTGGGGGAAAAAACTTGGAATATATTACATTTAAACAGGAGGCCTCCGTGATCGAGTGGTTAAAGTTATTGACTTGAAACTCTCAGTCCCTCATCGCTATGGTTTTGAGTCCCGGTCTGGACACTTAGGATTTTTTCAAGTAAGAAAGCCATCCAGCTCGCTTGCAGTAGGTCGGTGGATCTACACGGGTGCACTCTGTGCCTGAACTAGTGTATAGACGTCGCGATATGACTGAAATACTGTTAAAGCGACGTTAAATTCCTAAAAGCAAAACAAAAAAATAATAATAAAAGGCTTTTATAACAGTAATTTTTCATTTGACAAAATTCTTGTTTTAAGTATTAAACGGCTTTACTCTTTAGTATTATTTATCTGTTAGAGTTAAGATTTTGGCAGACATAGAATTATCGGAATCAAGTTCAGAAACAAGAGTTTCTAAAGACTTTATTAAGCTGTGTAATATAAACGTGACATTATTTTTAAATGCTGTATGCTTTGCCTAGCCACTTTCTAGGAAATGGCTGTTATAATTTAAAATACACCGCATCCCTTTTCTAAGCGGTTGTGTTAATACCAAAATATACAAAAGAGTAGTCCGACCTTAATCCGGTTGTTATTTAGTATTTTGATATTTAGGTTATAATGGTAGTGGAAATAAGAAAAAATCGAGACTACTAAAAATGCTGCCTTATGATTTGAGTGCAAAGAAAATTGTCTATTTTCTGGGTTTAGAATTTGCCATATATCATTCAAATCATTGTTTTCAATTTTGTTAGGAAGTACAAGTATCTGTCCATATGAGGGCTTTCTCTGACTTAAAGAACAACAATCATTTTAACAAAATACACTTATCTTATTCATGTGAATTAGTTTTAAAATGAAAGATGAAATGATAATTAATGCAAAATAATGGATAATTATTGTACATAAACACTCCATTCATGAGAAATTATTAAGATTCAACAAATAGGTTCATACAAAAGGTGTTTGTTGATTATTTTTACTGTTGCGTCCCTGCTGATGTTCATATTCCCGTTTTTATGTTTACTTGGGTCGATTATGGTGTTAAAATCAACCTCGATTATGAAATTCTCACTTTTGTTTTCCCTATTTGACAGTGCATCGAATTTATATTTCGGTTTTAGGAGGATGCCCTTACTCACACTGTTACTACTGTAACCCCTGCAAAAGCTTTCCCCTTTCCAATTCATTTTGCCACTTACTATTAATGCCACTTTCGTAATGCGTTTCTTGTAGAAAACATGTTTCATAGTTCTGTAGCTTAAGCCGTTCACCATTTTTTTTGCATTTGTTATATTCTCTAAGTCCTCTAACATACTCATTTATATGTTGTGGTAATTATTTCAAAAGGAACATAGTAATTTAAGGAAGGTTTCAATAGAATATGATTGATTAATGAGACGGTCTCATTTATAGGACAAATTTAAATAATGTGAGAATTAAGGTAGTTCCAGTGAGGAAAAGTTAACTGTCAAGGTATCCTTATCTTTATATATGTGATAATACATCATCTTACAAACAACATAAGCTTAAAAATAACAAAATCCTCTGACTCGTTTTTTTTATGATTGTTTTTGTTAAAAACACCATAATTTATATTTATTAGTGATAATTTCTTCAATATAGCAGTAGTGTAAAAAATCTGTAACAAAGCTTGTGAATGTGACACAACTAGCTGATAAGATTTTGTTTCACACAACATAATTAGTTTAGAAAAAAGAACAATTTTAAAATATTAAAAAAAAACATAATTTTTGCCTCAAAATGATATTTCTCGAAAATGAGCTTTCAAACATGTAATTTTTTAGTTCTTATTTGAAAAAGGTTGATATAATGTATATTCTTGCAAAGTTTAAAAAATCTTCTGACTAAATCTCTAAATATGTGTGATTTTATGGAGAGAAAAAGAAGTATTTTCACAGTTACTCCCCTTGAAATCAGCGCATGTAAAATAGTGCAGTGGCGGTTTTAGGTTTCTTAGTTACGGGGTGGGTCGGGGTGGGGGGGGGGCGTAAGTTCTGAAGCTGGTTTTGGTTTACAGACCTACTAGGGGGGTTCGGGCATACTACTCCCGGAAACGTTTGAATTTAAACATTGCGTCTGATGCATTTTAGGGACAATTCAGCACGTACAGAATACACAAACTAGGTTTAACCACAGGCAGATCTATGGCATGGCCTGAAAATAAATTGAGAAAAAATATGATTTTAACATTTTATCTTGGAACAAAGATGAATATTGTGTGTATTAAGATTATCCTATTACACCGATTGCTCTGAGTTAAACATGTGCTATAATAAAGAACGACTCTAAACAGCAAAGTCGTCCGGCGAT
>JAULCC010113943.1:0-13975 GCA_032358795.1 Nuttallia obscurata
ACGGCCCGGGCGGGATTCGAACCCAGGACCCTTCGATCCTGAGTCCTGCGTCTTACCACTAGACCACCGTCCCCACATTTTCCAATTGAGCCGAGCTCTCATATGTATTACTATTGTATAAGTGTAGTAAACATTATCACAAATAAAGGAGATATTGTGCTCAAAGGCAAGAACATATCATATATATCGAATATTACTAGAATAGGACCCGCGCAAAATCGTTTTGACGATAAAAGTTCTGATGCTTTAAAGGCATAATGAAGCCTAAAATCGCCATAAAGTGCGTAATTTATTGCAAGTCAAACGAGGTGTATATCGCAATATTTGGTCTACAAAAATTATCAAGACTTTTCATTGATTTTAAACATATTTACAGCATTAATTGGTTTTATACACATTATACCCTGGTCAATAACGGTCCACTTAGCTACAATCAATGTTGGCATTTTGCGTTGCTCTCTACCTTTATGTATTCTACTAACCAGAGGAGAAAAAACCCAGCCGGTAGGCTGAAAATAAACACAAATCTCACAACAGTAGTACCGTCCCATAGTACTTTCAGTGTTTTGATAATCCAGTCATGCCTTAGTGGATTTTGCGGGTTATTGAGAGATCCGAGTTCTCATATATATCATAATGATGTTTTAGTTTGATTGCGATTATTTAATACAGAAGAAGTTACTGTGTTTTACCAACAATTATAAACAGACTCACGCACGCATGGTAGACGAGATCACATATACTATTATGACCTCTCACCAGTAAAGATAAAAATACGACCCAATGTTTTCAAAATTCATATTCATTATAACTGGCTGTTTTCGAATGGAACCGAACTCTCATGTATTTAACTGCTGCTTAAGTGATGTGACAATCCGACTGTAGGTACAGGCTTGATGTATTAACAAGCTCCATTACAGTAGTTTTTCCAACCCTAATTAACATCTTATAACTGTTTGTTTTTTTAGGTGCTACTAATAAAACTGCACTGCCGACTACAGGTAATTAAACTTTATTTAACAACAATGCTTTATATATCAATTGAAATCAAGTTGAATCTTAATCAACAGAAAAAAACTTACATATTAAAGGCATCTGCGACATGTAGGATTGACCTTTAAGGATACATCCAATCATTACCATAACTACGTATACATGTGTTCAATATTGATAATTAATAACTTGTTATGTGTTTGACACTAATGCTTGAATAAACGGCATTTATTTTGTTAATATACGCATATCTTAACAGATATTCATAAATATATTGATCACATTCTTTACAGTTTAATAATGCACAAATGTGTTACCATTTTTATAAAATTATGAAAACGATATACTTATGTTAAATGGTTACTGCACTGCTCTTAGCTGTTGATCTGAAGTTGAAATTAAATGAAGACTTTCGATGTGGACGTATATTGAATATAATGTATGTATGTATGTAAAACTGTTCGTAATTTGGTCATGCATTTTGATGTTATTCACTATCACAATGCAGATTAAACGGCATTTTATTTGTATATTAACAGATATTCTATAATATAATGGTCACATACTATACAGTTTAATAATGCGCACATTCTGTATAACTTTATATAACTATGAAAAATAATTTATGTTAAACTGTTACTGCGCTGCTCTTTGCTGTTGATATTAAATGCAGACTTTTACATGGATGCACGTTGAATATTGAATATATGTATGTATATATAAATGCTTGTAATTTTATTTGGTCATGTAATTAGCTTTTGTTCACTTTCCTCGTAGCTTTAACTATGTATATGTTTCTTAATGCTTTATTAAAAGAGCAATATTAAATAAAACTTGGCAATTAAGCGCAAATTGTCATACAAAAGATTCATATGCTGTATTTATTAAACATTCATGTAGTCATAAACGGATAAGTGTTTTAGCGCACGTTGTTATCACTTTCCAGGATATGAAATCGCCTTGATGTATTGGGATTTACTTTTGATTTGTTTGGATATACTTTGACCAAATATTAATGCAGTGTTGTGTTTCAGTTTATGTTCATATGTTCAATCGGGTTTTCAGTCGTCAAAACATCTTAACCATTAGCTTCCACAACCTTTGATTTACATTTTGGCAAATCAAATTTTTAATTTTTTATTTGCAAGATTATAAATAAATGTATGTAATTGATCTATAAAACGATTTAGGTACATGTTTTAAATAATTGATTAGTTACATTAAAAAAGAAATCAGTTGGGCTAAATTTGAGCTTGATTATGCTAGAAGCGTTGCTTGAAGACACACTTTCGATAGATTCCTGTGAATAACTAGTACTTTGTGCCCAATGAAGGTCAGGAGAAATGCCTCCTAAGCACATAACGGACACCTTAATCTTCATCTCTTAATCAAATTCTGTGATAAAAATCTAATTTCGTGCGTATGGATAAAAAAGAGCATAACGGCAAAACAACACCAAATCTTGATCTCAGATAATAAAGGTAACATGCACATACTTGGCATATCTTATGGTTTAAACAAACTTCGTTTTTCAATGGTTTCATGTATGATTCATGATTCAACGTTGATCCATTCTACTTATCAAGTTACACATGATTTTTTACAAATTAAATACCTGAACTTATCAGAACAGGTTAGCATAGAATTATTCGTGAACGTGTTGTTGTATGCTGATGTAAAGATGCCATTATGATTATCGGAATATAGTTTAATTATCATTATGCAAAGTGAAAATTTTCATGCATTGTGGGTTAGTTTTGTCTGTAACTATTACCTTATTATCCATCATGTGTAGACTTTAATTAGCCATCAGGTGTAGACTTTAATTATCCATCATGTGTAGACTTTAATTAGCCATCATGTGTAGACTTTAATTAGCCATCAGGTGTAGACTTTAATTATCCATCAGGTGTAGACTTTAATTAGCCATCAGGTGTAGACTTTAATTATCCATCAGGTGTAGATTTTAATTATCCAGCAGGTGTAGTCTTTAATTATCCATCAGGTGTAGATTTTAATTATCCATCAGGTGTAGACTTTAATTATCCATCAGGTGTAGACTTTAATTAGCCATCAGGTGTAGACTTTAATGAGCCATCAGGTGTAAACTTAAATTAGCCATTCGGTAAAGACTTTAAGACGAACATTAAAAACAAATGGTAATTGAAAACAGTTATGAGTTTACCTATTCAAGATAATATTTTGATAATCAACAATAACCGTTATTGTTTAAATTGTAGAAACAGCTATAACAACGACACTGACTGATTTGACTAAAGGTAATAATGCTAAATTTATTTCAGAAATGTGAATGTAAGTCATTTTGAGAAAACAGAGTACTATAGGAAAGTATTGAATGACCGATTAATATAGATTAGCGTTAGAGGAATACGTTCGACAGAGCCCGATAATATATTCGATCTATTATATAAATTTTTAAAAGTACTCATTAAGAGAGTCTACTATTTACGCTTAGAAAAAGTTTGATTTAAAGAGATATGGTATCTGTACCATTTAGCACAGGCAACACTTACATGATTTGTCTTGACGCGTTAGTTTAGTCTTGTTTCTATTACCTAATTGGCCATCAGGTGTTAAGTTTAGTTAGCCAGCAGGTGTAGACTTTAGATAGCCATATACATTAAAATGGTAATTGAAGGCAGTTATGTGTTTACATCTTATTAATCAACAATTAACTTTGTTTTAATTTTTTAAATAGCAACAACTTCAACACCAACTGTTTAAACTACAAGTACTACAGCTTTAATCATTTAAAAAGTCAAATTGGTATTATGTTTAGCCAAATGTTTATGTCTTTATAAACAGGGAACTGTGTAAAAGCTTTGAATGTTCGATAACTATAGATTCAGCGTTACAAGTATACGTTCGGCAATGCCAAATTATGTACTCGATATATTATATAAGTTTTAAAAGTTACTTATAATTTATACTTTGATTAATGCTACTTGAATTAGTTATTTTGGGTCTTCTCCGTTCATATGTATCTATACATGTCTATCTTTTAAATAACATAATTTATTAGATCAGTTTTCTCTAGAATAAGCCATGAACGTGACACCGTGTTCTGTTGTAAATATGCCATTTTATTTTTAGTGTATATACCATTCAGCACAGGATAGCACTTTTATTATATTTCAAGATAAACTTTAGTTTTGCCTGAAATCAATTAGCTTGTTTGACATCAGGTACGACTTTAATTTGCCATCAGATGTAGATTTGAAGACGATCAAGGTTATACAAATAATAACTGAAAGCAGTTATGAGTTTATGAGTTATAACATTCTTAAAAATAAAGTGTAATTCTCAACAATTAGCTTTGTTTGTTTTTATTTTAGCTTCAGCAACATGGCCGCTTTCTGTTGGTAACGGTAATAAAGCTTTATTTATTTAAGAGTTAAGGTCTAAGTAAACTGAGAACTTTGAAATAGTTTTGAATGACGGATTAGTATAGATTCAGCAGTTATAAGTTTGCCATGGTCAGGTTATGCATTCTTTAAAATATGTATGTCTTTAAAGTTACCAATAATAACCAGTAATTGACTGTTTCCGATTCCACAAACATATTTATGAGTGTCCGGATAGCGCAGTGGTAACCCGTTTGCCTCTCACAATGCAACCCCGGTTCGAATCCCGACAGGGGGTAGTATGTGAGAGGGTTCTGTAATAGTCTCCCCTCTGGACACGGTGGTTATCCCCGGGTAAATCGGTTTCCTCCTACAATAAAGGTCACATAAACGCCTCCAGCGGCGCCAAAGAGAATGATTAATATGAGTTGTAAGAACTATTTTTGCAATCGTTGTAAAAGAAAAAGGTTTAAACTAACAAAAATATTGTATTTACATAAAGACAATATTTAAAGTCTAATCTCTACATAGTATAAACAGACTTGCTTTGATGAAGGCTATTGGAATTAGTGTTTTTTGTGTCTTCATCTATTCTGATTTTTTCTTATGACCTTTGACCAGTGGACATAAAAATAAGACAAACTGTTTGCTGTAACAAAATGCACCGAAATAATGTATCTGACTGGTTTTCGAATTGAACCGAACTATCGTGTATTTATTTACTGCATAAGTGATCTGAAAATAAGAGTTTAAATGAAGGAACTGGTGTGTTCACAAACTCCATTACAGCAGTTTATCAAATATAAAAAAAGTTATAATCCAGTTATGCACGTGTGCATCTGGCTCGTCTTGAGAAGAAATCAACTATCGTTAACATCTAACTGATACCTGTTACCTTTTTTAGGTACAACAAAGAAAACTGCACTGCCGACTACAGGTAATTAAACTTTGCTTAACAACAATGCTTTATATATTACTTGAAATCAAATTAAATCTTAATTTACAGAAAAAAAACTAACATATGAAAGGTAACTGAAACATGTAGGAATGGTCATTTAGGATACATCCATTTATGACTATTACTAAGTATATATGTGGTTAATATTGTTAATTTATCCATTTAAACTTATTTGGTGTCTAATGCAGATTAAACGGCATTTATTTTGTAAATATAAGCATTTTTTAACAGATATGCATGCGAACAATGGTCACATACAATAAAATTAAATAATGCACAAATTCGGTACCATTTTTTATAACTATGCAAAACAATTTATGTTTAACTGTTACTGCATTTTGCTGAGGATCGTATATGTTTACTTTACAGTGAATGTACGTTTAATATAGAATATACATGTATTGTGTACAACGTACATATAAATGCGTTTGCTTTTAGTATTTGGTCATGCACTTGGCTTATATTTACTATCACAATGCAAATGAAACGGCATTTCTTTTGTAAATATAAGGATATTCCAATCCATTACTTATGTGTAATATTCTATGATGTAATAGATGAATAATATGATGAAATAAGAATTGTTTTAACTAACATATATGCATGAGTATGATGGTCACATACTATACCCTTTTATAATGGACAAATTCAGTAGCATTTTAAATAACCATGCAAAACAATAGTTATGTTAAACTGGTACTGCAATGCTCTTTGCTACTGATTTTAAATGTAGATTTTAACGTGTGTGTAAGTTTAATCTCGAACACACATATATGTGCTTATATAAATGTTTGTAATTTTGTCATTTTATCATGCGTTCTTCTAATATTCACAGAAAAAAACATGAATATAGTGATCACATACAGTAGAATAATGAACAAACTCAGCACCAGTTTGATATAACTGAAAAACAATTTATGTTTAAATGCACTGCTCTTTGCTGTTGAATTTTAATGTAGATTTCAACCTGGAAGTACGTTAATTGAAGATATGTTTGTATATGTAAATGCTTGTAATTTTGTTATTTGGTCATGCAGTTTGCTTATATTCACTATCCTCATAGCTTTAGCAATGTTTATGTTTCTTGATGTGTTATTTAAAGAGTAATGTTAAATCAAACTTGCCAAATCTCATACAAAGTAATAATAAGCTTTATTTATTATACATTCATGTACTTATAAATAAATACATGTTTTAGCGCACGTTGTTATTACTTTCCAGGATATGGAATCGTCTTGATGTATTGGGACTTATTCTTTATTTTATTGGATAAAATTTGACAAAATATTTATGTAATGTTATTTTTGTCAATTTTATTATGATCAATCTGGTTTTCAGCAGTCAAAACATCTTTACCATTACCTGCCACAAACTTTGATAAACCTTTAGCTAAATTTACTTTATCTATTTTTCTATCTATAGAATGATAAAGGAGAAAACAAATTTGCAAAAGATGATTAGCTATCTCAAAAATAATTTGAGTTGGGCTTTATTTGAGCACGATTACATGTATGTTGGAAGCGTATGGCTTGAAGAAACACTTTCGAGTGTTTCGTGTGTATAACTAGTACCTTTTGCCCAATGAAGGTCAGGAGAAATGCCGCTGAGCACATAGCGGACACCATGTACTAAACCACTGTGCTCTCTTAAATTAATTAATGTTTGTGTTAGAAACTATAATTCCGTGCGTTTGCAAAAACAATTTAGCATAACGGCAAAGCGATACCAAATATTTAACTAAGATAAAGATGACATACACATACTAGATATGTTGTTTTTTTTCAAACTAACTTCATTTTTTCGTGTGTTCATGTATATCTCAAAAGCAAGCGTTAACCCGTTATACTTATCGAACTACAAACGGTTTTTATAAAATAGAATCTTAGTGATACAGGTTCAAAAAACTTCCGTTTTATTTATAAAGGGAGTAAATAGCAATGATACATAACCTTCGGAGTTAACTTAATGTCTCCCTTTGTTTCAATTAAATGGAAAATCAGTCAACATAATACTTAAAAAATGTACAATCAGAATAAAACAGTACTCACGACACATTAAACCGTCTTCCACTGACATAAAAATACTGACTTCTTTTGTTTGAGTTTTGTTGAGTAACGAATGATGTTAAAAACCAATCTGGCCAGCTCATCAAAATTGTAGGGTGAAAATAATGAAACGTCACAACAATAATGAATGAAAGTTTACTGGAATTTATCTATCTCGAATTTCTTCAATTGTTCTTCATCCACAAATGTCTTAAATGTTTGTTGAGATTTTCATCGTACCAGTAGATTTTTCGATTATGATGATAAAACAGCAATTTAGCTAATTTATCAAAATGGTAATAACAAATAAATACTACAGTACTGGTACTAGAATTTGTAAAAAATAATGCAATCCTGAATTATAAAAAAGAAACAGAAACAAGAAACAAATCTACCAAGTCCGTGACTTATTCACAGATTGAGGTCTGCAAGAAGAGGTAATGTACCTCCACGTCAGATACCAAGTTGTTCAAGAAAATCAAGTACTTTTCAGATTCCGATTTTAGTGAATTTAAGCAGTGTTTGTGTAACTCCGGTTCCAGTTGTAAAGCGGTGTTGTTTCACTGATACTTTACAGTTCCTAAGATCTTTACACATGAATAATTCCGTATAAGTCCTTCGTAAATGTAACACAACGGTCTTATTATCATTGTCTGACAATGTGCAGTTAACAGATATATCCAATAAATGTCTGACATTTTTCTCTTTACAACATTACTATCCTACATGGCGGTCTAAATTTTAAAAGAGATCAAAACATGGATTCATCCACTTCTAAACAGTTGCGTGTGAACAGGTAGGAAGACACTAAATAGTTATATTTTTTCGTCATCAATTAGCATAAAATAAAAAGAACTTTTTTCGTGGATACGAAATATAAACTTGGCGTCAGAGAAAAGTTAACGACCCATTGATACTTATTTTGTACAAATGGCATAGCATTGTTTTAAAAGCATGACATTATAATCATTCTGACCCAACTGTCAAGACACTGGTGTAAAGATTTGTCCAATTCGATGAGCTCCGTTTAAGTCACAACTGTGCATACAAAATGTATTTTCGTGCTAAGTTGATGATGATGATGATGATGTATTCGAAGGTTTAACATCCCGCCTTAGACCTGGGGGAGCAGCCGTCAGTATGGGAGTATACATTAAGTACACTCCAACGCTGACGTCTACGGGCCAGTTGGGTTTGGACAAAATGTATTTTCATGCTAAGTCGAAATGTACGCAACTTTTATCACGAATCGTCTAACTTGAAAGTTATTTGACAGACTAAGAAACACATTTTAAAACCCAGATTATTTTGCGAAATATGCCATGTTTTGGGGACACTGAACGTCACCAGGCCATCGGCATAGTCGTGACTGTAATTTCATCTGCTGATTAGCACACCGGGTGTGTGAGTGATAGACCGCGCCTATGCCGTCAGAGGGTGACGTCGATACGTACAGAACTTCATACTACCCTCATCTATATCTGCGACAGGGTCAGACCAGCGACAAAAACAGCAAAAGAAACACCTGGGGTCCGTAATGATCTAATAAGTGCATCAACAGTACGCCGGCGGCTGAAGAAAGTCGATTTGCGGGCCTGTTACGCTTACCGAGATAACGTTTTGACGCCAAAAACCGCATGATTTGGTATACTCTATATCAGAGATAAACATAGCGACAATGGGCAAGGTGTTTTATTCTCTGGTGAGTCGAGATTTTATCTCGATTTGTGTGACGGGCGGGAGAAAGTATGGAGACGTCGTGGAGAACGCTTTGCATAGTGTTGCGTTCGACAGAACATGCACTTGGGGGGAGGGAGTATAATGGTATCTGGATGCATCTCGTGGAGACCTAGAACACCCTTCGGCGTCGTGGAAGTGACACAGACTGCTCAGCGCTACGTGGATAATGTGCTAACGGCCACTAGCTGTTCCGTTCTTAAACAATCACTATGCCGTTATCGTTATCCAGCAAGACAATGCACGGTCTCATTCTGCCAGGGGCACACAGTGTTTCCTGCGGCAGAACCATGTTAATACAATACCCTGGTCTGCTTTCTCCCCTGATCTGAACGTATAGGGACTAGCTTGGGCGTAGAAACTACGGCGGCAGACGTCACATCGATAACCGCTAGCAGCTGGTACAGGCACTCATGGAAGAGTGGGAAGCCATTCCTCTGAACAGCGTCTGATTCAGAGAATGTGACACAGAGGCCGTTCTGTACTCAATACACCGGGAGATCTGTGACTTTTGTTTTTCGAGTCACCTTCATTTATGACAGATTGCAGATGTTTATGCTTGAAATCTTTTCAAAACATCAGCTTTTTAACAATTTTCAAGTGTACACACTATAAAAAACTGTAACGATAGGTTATAGTGTATAAAAAATGTATGGGTATATATAAGTGGTAACGTTTCAGTGTCACCGAGTTATGTACTCATCTCAAAATAATACAATTTGATATTTTAATATTTAATATATTTATAATTTTTATAAATATATTTTATATATCAAATATTGAATCACTTCTTGAGGATATATATGCCATTTCTACTCAAAAATAACAAATAGCCTCTGTTTATTAATGTATATTTTTTATCAAAACAGCTTAATCTAGAATTAGTCGTGAACTTATTACTGTGTGCTGATGTAAATATGCAGTTCGAGTTCTAGACATATAGTTTCATTACCATTCAGCATAGGGCAACCCTTTCATGATTTATCTGGACGCACTTTAGTTTTTGTCTGTAACTATCATCAAATTTGCCATCAGGTGTAGACTTTAACTTGCATTAAGTTGTAGACTTGAAGACGAGCATAGTTATACAAATGGCAAATGAATGCAGTTTTGAGTTTACACAGTGATACATTTTAATAATCAGCAATAAACCTTGTTTGCTTTGATTTAAGCAAAACCCGTAACTAAAGGGCCGACTTCTTCGACTACAGGTAAGAATGCTTTTATGCTTAAGAGTTAAAGTGTGTATGTTAAGTTAAACCCAAGTTTTTCGTCTAGGCAAACAGAGAACTTTAAGTTTATTTTGAATGGCCGATTAATATAGACTGAGCGTTACAGTCATACGTTCGGCAAGGACACATTATGTTTTCGATATAATAAAAGTTTTTTAAAATTACTAACAAGAAGACTGACTGTTTCCGATTCAACAACAATATACTAGTCACGCCAAATTTTATCATAACTTTATGTATCTTACATTTAATAAAAATGCTTGCTTTGATTAATGCTACTGGAATTACTTTGTTTTATGTCTTCATCTATTCAGATCTATACGTTGCTATCTTTATTTGATATTTTTTATGTATGATAAAAAATATTAAGCCGTATAAATAAATCCATATAATAATTTCAACATTTTTTAAAATAACATAGTTACACTTTAAGGAAATCTGATCCTTTCAATGGTTATATCGGAAGGAATACTATGATTTTTGTAATTATAGCCTAATCAAGAAAATATACATAATAAGACCAGTCAATTATTTTCCTATCACTATTCGTTGGAAGGTGTTCTGATAGAGTAATAGAGATGTTATTTACAGATTTCTGTTAGATCACAGATGTGTTTGGACAGGAACCTAACTCTCATAGGTATCAAACTACTGCACTACGGCATGAGTGAGTGCATTTAACCCGTCTCAGAAAGGAAGGAGCTCTCGTTCACATATATATATATATTGCAGCCCGCTATAAAGCCATGTAATTTATATCAATACAATACACAGCCGCGTAGCTCAAAAAGCAACTTCAGCAATAGCCTACCTTTGAATTCTGCCTATAACACTGAAAAATGAAATAGGTGAAATGTGTAATATATGTTTCCAGGATGATTCAACACATTTTATAACGGACTGTGAACGTTCTATCAATAGAAGGGACATAATGTTCGAGGCACTCGGTATTCAATTTGAATTTACACAAATAGGCAGCTTAAACAACTCCATAACAAAGATCTATTCCTGAAACTTCTTGTTTCACAGTCCGATGTGTTTTTACTAAGCCTGAAGAATTTTCTTTGCTGAAAATAACATATTCTTATATTATGGATTGCTTATTACCATATTCCGAAACAGTTTCAAATGAAACGTCGTTGGCACATAGTGTAGTTGGCCATAACTGGACTGAACTAACATGACTGATTGGCTGAGCTAGAATGACCGAATTGTGTTGTGCCTCCTAGACACAGAAACCTCATTTTGGAATATTAATATGGTATAATCATACAGTTCACATAAGCTATGTATTTTCTTTTAATATTTATATGCTGTCCTATGTGGCTATCTCCCTTGTGGAGGAAAGATTGCTTATATTTACTCTCCTTGTAGCTTTTACTATATATGTATATGTTTCTTATTGCCTCAATTTAAAAGCAATACTTTATCAAATTTAGCAATTAAATGCAAAAGCGCATAATAAGAATCATAAGCTATACTTGTTAAAATCCTTTTAGTTATAATTGGAAATAGTTAATAATGTTTTATCGTTACTTTTTATTGCTTTCCTCGAGAAGGAATCATTTCAATATATTAATATTTGTTAATGATTTTATTTGAAATGTTTTGATAAAAAATATTCATGTTATTTTTTCTAAATTTGATTGTATTAAATCGTTTTTTAGCTGTGAAAACATTTGTACCATTACAAGAAGCTGTTTTAGAGTTTAATGAACATTTTTTTAAATTTAACCTGTCATTTTCTTTATACAAAAGTATTCAAGTAAAATAGATAAAACAAATCATATATCTGTTTTCTTAAACGAATCAGTGACATATTTGCAATACTTGATTATTCATCTACAGAAATAATCAGTTTAAATAATAGTATAAACATGTTTATTTTAGCTATTACTTTGCAGGCATGTGGCTTATAAAACACGATTGAGTCGGTCTTTTTTTTTTTAACTAGTTCTTGGTTTCTAATATGGTCTAAGGCCAAGAGAAAATCATTCCTTTATGACTCGAACCCGCAACCTCTTGGGCACAAGGCGAATACCATGAACTTTACATCTGCACCCTCTCATATTTAATCAGTTTTATGTTAAATACTCTATTCTGTGCATTCGCAAAAAAACAAATAAAGCATAATGATAAAGCAATATTAGATATTTAATTCTGATACTAAACGTTTCATGCAAACACTAGACGTATTTTATTATGAAAGCGAACTTCGTGATTTTATTATGCCTCAAAAGCAAACATTGGCCCGTGCTTCTTATCGAATTAAAAATAGTGTTTTAATGCTGATTACTGAACAAAATTTATATGAACAGCTTTCTCTAGAAGTTGTAAACGTGTTGCTTTGTGCTGATGTAAATATGCCATTTGATTTATAGAAATATAATGTCTATGTCATTTACCATTGGACATCATTTTCATGAATTGTCTGGACGCATTTTACTTTTGTATAATAACTTTTACCTTATAAGCCGTCAGGTGTAGACTTTAATAAGATGTAGCCATCAGATAGACTTGAATACGAACAAAGTAATACAAATAGTAATAAAAAGCAGTTATGCGTTTACATTTTTTAGATAAATTCAAATAATCAATCATA
Organism: Nuttallia obscurata; assembly: GCA_032358795.1. Lineage (NCBI taxonomy): Eukaryota > Metazoa > Mollusca > Bivalvia > Cardiida > Psammobiidae > Nuttallia > Nuttallia obscurata. The sequence continues at coordinate 12,933 of JAULCC010113943.1, forward strand.
AGCTTTGTTTGTTCTTATTTTAGTAACAGCTACAAGTACAGCTGCATCTAAATGTAATAAAGCTTTATTAATTAAAGAGTTGAAATTTGTATATAAGTTCAACTCAAAACTTCCGTCTGAGTAAACAAGCAACTTCGGAAACGTTCTAAATGACCAATTTGTTTTGTTTGTGCATTTACTTACTTTATGCCATCTGGGGATAATGGACGTCACGGAAAGAGAGAAGCGGATGAAGAAAACTTTTCTGTTAAACTTTCTGATTCTTTATATAGAAGTGATAACAATTGGGGGCTGAGCTCCAGGCAGTCACTATTATCTGACACCGGATATGGCTGTTTTTCCTCAATTTTATGGGTCGGATTGTCTCCCTTTTTCATGAATTTTGTCATGAATAACATTTTTTTTCTAAATGACATACATTCAAACAGATATGGGGCTTTACAACAATTTATTTCTATATTCCAATAAAAGTAGTGTATAGCAATAGGTTAGTTATGCATCAGAACAGTTAGAATACATATTTTAAATGATATTCTCAATTTAGTAAACGTTCTCCTAAAAGGGCCTTACGGTGGGGTCACAAAATGGGCTATACCATGGAACAAGCGTGGTGACCCATACTTTTCTTTATGCCATTTTATTTGGAAAGGACTGATCTTGGTATGTGCAAAATTTGAAATAAATCTGTCCGTTAGAACTTATTGTGATATACACCCTTCTATGTAATTATTCTTTACATTTTATAGATAGACTTGCTTTTAATTATGCTACTGGAATAATTATATGTTGTGTATTTATCTATTCACTTTTATCTTTACGTCGTTATCCTTATTTGGATGTTTTATAACAAGTGTAACTCTCATAACTATGAAAAAAGGACTGAGTAGTGTAAATAAGTTCATATAATAATTTCAGCATTTACTAAAATGAATGTAATAGCACTCTCCGATAAGAATTAAGTGTAAGGCAATCTGATAAATTTTTAATGATTTTTGTGGTATGAATGAAATGAAGCTACTTAATTCTATGATCTTCGTTTCGTG
>JAULCC010114054.1:0-13974 GCA_032358795.1 Nuttallia obscurata
TGCCATGATGTTTCAGACCAAGTTTGAACAAAATCCAGTCAGTGGTTCAGGAGAAGAAGTCATTCAAAGAAAAAGTTAATGGACGGATGGCCGGACGGCCGGACGAAGGGTGATCACAAAAGTTCACCACTGACCACTTTGTGGTCAGGTGAGCTAACAAAAACAAGAGTTGTTACTAATGTTGCTTACCATAATTGGTTTGTTAAAGTTGCTCCCATGGCCAACCTGCCACAAGCAGATATTTCCTTCAGCATCACTTACACAACACTGTGGGAAGAAAACAAACATACTACAAATAAGACTTAGGGTTATTTTATTCATGTACTGTCTTTCGTAATTCATAATTCAATCTTTTGATTCCCAAAATAAGGCACCAATATGTACCCTCGACTCATGTCTAAGGTAAACTATAATGATATGAATACATAATCACCTTTTGATAGGATCAATTTAAAAATATATAATCAAATCAAAAATAGGTTTAAACTTACCCTCAACTTATGTCTGAGGTTAAGTATTTAATGATAGGAATACATACTCACTTTATCAGCAGGTGATTTTACAAATGGGCATGCAGGTGACTTTGAAAATGGGCATGCAGTTGGTTTTTCAAATGGGCTAGAAGGTAATTTAGCAAATGGACAAGAAGGTAATTTAGCAAATGGGTAAGAAGGTTATTTAGCAAATGGGCAAGAAGATGATTTTGCAAATGGGCAAGAAGCTAATTGGCCAGCAGTTGATTTTAATAAGAGTCCAGTAGGTGATTTAGCAAATGGGCAAAACTGCGATTTTGCAAATGGGCAAGAAGGTGATTTGCAAATGGGCAAGAAGGTGATTTTGCAAATAGGCAAGACAGTGATTTAGCAAATGGGCAAGAAGGTGATTTAGCAAATGGGCAAGAAGTTGATTTTGCAAATGGGCAAGAAGGTGGTTATACAAATGGATCAGCAGGTAATTTTTTCAAAATGGCCCAGTAAACATCTGAAAGTTGGTAATTTCAAAAAGATTTTAATAACAAGATGATTAAACTTAATGACCTGACAGTATGCTACTTACAGAAACAAAGGTATGTGATATTCAAAATGGTGGCAAGATATTTCAAATATCTGTTATATGATTACATGATTTTTTATGGCAAATTGTGCAGATTCCATTCAGATATTGGAGCAATTAAAACTGGGTTTACACAGGTTTATTTCAGCAGTTGGATTGCAACACTTCTGAATCATTTATTGCATGGAGTTTACCAGTTGTCTAGTTAGTGAATTCTTACCTTGTTTCCATGTGCATTAAAGAGCACCTTTGTAACTTTTGGGAATGAACCAGGGCTTCTCAGCAGGGCTAGGGCCTGGTAGTGGCCCCACTCCCAAAGTCTCACCGAACCATCAGCGCTGCCCGTCAGATCTACAGGAGAAAAACATAGACATGAGTCAAACAGAGTACAGTTGGCTAGCCTGGGCCATCTTTAAACAAGTGTGTGTTGTGTGTGGTGGCCTGATCAAAGCAATCAAACAGCCCTTTCTCAACGTTTTGTTTGACACTTTTGAAGTAAAACTTGTTTCCAAAATATCCATTCTGGAATATAATTTGTTTTAATCAAGTGTATTTTCAATCAACCTCTGTGTTTGGTATATTCCCTTTTTTATGTGTGTTGTACACTTTTTTCCTTAAAAATGAATACTTGAGTTTGGAGGAGCATATAATACACAGAAATAAGCAATTTCATAATTCTTCTCAGGCAAAAACTATCGCGATGACAATCACAAAAACAAATATGAAAGCAAATTCAAAGAATGAATAAGTGGTAATAATCGTCATCGGTATGAAACATCGAATTATTATCTGTTTTCCTGTAATGCCCACCAAGATACGGATAGTTCAAGAACCATATCACACAATTAGGTAGTAATCCTGCCAATATTGCATAATCCCATTTCCTATCAAGCTAACAGTTCACGAGCATGTATACACAAAAAGGTATGACAGGATTGTAATTTTGAGAAACCAACAATTACTCGCAGGTGTCACCGAAATCACTATCATTTCACGACAGGTCAACACATCTAGTGGGACACTTCAATGGGAATTGATTTCGGGACATTCCATTTCTAGCCTTTTTACCCAATTAAGAATTAGAATCGTCGAGTGGGAGTGTGTTTGTTTTAAGCATGGCTTACAGGATTGTGTAAGGATTTTAAACTTATAGGTCAGGTTAATTACTGAAACTATATACTGTTATTCACAGTTTTGTAATTTGCACGGTATCTAATATTGAATTTAATTGCTATTTCAAGATCTGCAAGTGATGTCAGTGTAATTTCAATGTGCAAACAATTAATGCTCAGAATTTGCTAAAGTCGCTAATTATGACATGATTAATTTACCGTATAGATCGGTTTGTTAAAGTTATCTCCCTTGATTATTACGGCACCATTTGCATACTACGATGTTTAAAGCATTTAATTTGAAATTGTTTTGTATGTTTTAACCATAAATGACCTTTTTTATTCTTGAAATTGTACACCCTGTTTGGTGTGCTTAGGTATCTATGTTCATGACTACAAACAGCTGAAAACTAAGTGTTCATACGATCACTTTGGATATGGAAAATCAGGTGCATATTTTTATTTTTTTTATAGATTTCGACATCAAAAACTATGTGCGTATTATCTAGAGTAGCGTATAATACACATAAAAAGTCGGTAAACAAAGAAACCTGTGTGACTCCTGTTAATTCCTACCTATCTGACAACTCCAAAAATGCATAGTTCAGCTCAACTTTTTTTTTAACCCCTTTGAGGTTATCATTCATTTATACACTATCTCGAAAATATTGTCAGTTTCCAAAGTATCAATTCTGGAATATATATTTTATTTTAGTCAGGTGTTAAAACTATTCTGCTACAAGACACAGGTTTGTAGAAACATTTTCCAGTGTTTCCTGGGTAGAACAAGTACTTGGTGTCTAATGAAGGTCAGGGAAAGATTTTTGAGCTCGAACCAGCCACCTCCACAGCATAAAGCAGACACTTGAGAGAGGAAAGGGGATACAGAGAACTCTTTTGTGGAACACTCTTGTTCTTTTACATGCCCAGTGTAAAGCACTGTTACAAAGAGAATCGAACCCATCTGGTCACTTTATCATGACACCAACAAACCAATTGTAATGCTTACTCCAAGTCCTCAGCACCAAGGAGGGAAAGCCATTTTTACCAATTCCAATTCTAATGTTTGTTTGTTTGTTTTTTGGAATTTAATGTCACTTTAACAGTATTTCAGTTATATCGCGACATCCAGCTCATTACAAGTGGAGGAAGACCCCGAGGGACCTATGGTCACTATTTCAGGCACAGAGTGCACCCGGGAAGAACCACCGACCTACCGCAAGCCAGCTGGAAGGCTTCCTCATTTGAAAAATCCAAAGTGCCCAGACCGGGATTCGAACCCACAGCGGTGAGGGGCTAAGAGATTGCAAGTCAACGACTATAACCAATTCTAAAACATCTAACACAGATAATAAGATGCTCTACCACTGGGTCAACTAAGTGGATAGCCTCGGCACATGGTTAGATAGTATGGCTAAAGTAGGATAGAACCCACAACATTATAGCAGGTCCGAAGGTCCGAGTATGTCCAAATCAACAACTGTAACCCAAGAGTATAGCTGGATGAAGACATATCTATACTTACAGTGAGGCAAGGTGGGATGGGAACTGATCCTTCTCACACCTGGAATGTTCCGCCGGGAAACCTACAAAAGTCATGTGTCATCAGTTAGGTCTATATATGTATACTATCTAATATAACATGCACACAGATAAAATATTAAATCTTCATTTCATTTGATAAAATCTTGCTTTTGGAACTTTACCATATACAGACTCTGAAGACCTTAAATGAAATAAAAAATAAAGCTAACAATTTGTTCTTGCTTAAAATTTTCCAGAACAGCCATGACACCTTATAGTACCGGTAATCATTTTTATTACATTCAAGGGACACATTTAACTTTTACTTATTGAAAATTGGTCATCCAACAATAATGTTATCCACTGTAAAGGAATGATCATTATTACTTTCATGCATTCTGTTGCAATATCAGTATCACCGGGTTAAGAACAGTTATAGCTGACACCAGGTATGCTGCAGCACCAAAGCTCTACCGAAGAAGCTATTTTGTCATCACTGCCATTTTATCTCATAACCAAACACAGTAACATATATGTACATAGATACAGAAGTTGAAAGCTTTACATAAGCTGAATTACCAACTAAAATACTCACTGTATACAAGTAAGGGATGAAAAGTTTTGCTTTGATAATTCTTAGATTAATGAACAACATCCAGTTTGAAACATCTCAAAAGCAGTACTGTACATTTAAAATCAAAGATAATGTAAAAACTGCAAACTTTAAAAGTGTGCACAGCATTTCAAGAGCTCATTGCCGTACAAACCTATCTTAACCTTTAGCCTGCTGAGCAAATGTCGTCTGCTTAAACTGTCGTCTGCCTTAATTTTAAAATTCGTCAGAGAAACAATTGGCCGAGTGTCAAACAGCTTGGATCCAGATTAGACGCCGAGTTACTCGGCGTCTAATCTGGATTCAAGCTGTTTGCAAATTCTATCTTGGTCACCCGTAGCAGGCTAAAGGTTAAAATTAAAAAGATGATGTGAAACATAATTGCCCCCCACAGAGCAGAGAATTTTCCTAACAAATGTTTAAGAGGGTAAACAAATAAATTCTGACTTTAAAATTCAACAAATTTACCTCCAAATGAAATCTAGGTTTCAATTGAAACAAGACACTGCAGTCTAGCAGTAGGGTAGACATGTCTTATTTGGTTTAATAACATTCTTTTAACCCTTTTATATTCCACATTAGTGCATTTTGACACCTTTGCAAACAGAGTAGACCCAGATCACTGTCTTTTTCTGTTTGCTAAAAGAACTTTTTCATAACATTCGGATTTTTCCCCCTTATCCAAAGTAGTTTTCTTTTTAATCTAAATATAGCAAATGATGTAATGGTCAACAAATAGCCTGTAATGGAAACAGTTAACATATGTAAAACAGAGCAAAAGTTGTTTTTGGTCTAAAGGTGTATTCTAGAATAAACACTGGATGGAGTTATCTCCAATAAAATATGACTTTTAAATGAAATAAATGTCCTCATCTTCATTTAGTTAAAATTATTTTATCTTTATTAAGCATATTTACTTACAAATAAATTTTTCCTGATTTTAAATTGATTTTCTGCCTTTTCAGCAGATTTTTCCTCTTCAAAATTAATCATGACATTTATAATATAAAAATGTCCGATTATATCACTATATCTGCTGTTAATTAATAATGAAAATATACCAATACTTATTGATGCCTTTATATTTTAGTTGTATATCAAAACATAACTCAATATAAAACGGCATTGACCACCGAACTTGCTGTTTATATACTACTTAAAGAGGCTTGCTAGAAAAAAGGGCCTTAATTCCACAGCACATAACTTGTGGGCTTATTGGCAGCATTCGAAGGCTTTGAAAAGCTTTCATTAATGCATGCGGGTCGCATACACATGAATGAAACTGACCATAAATTAGTCCTCAAAATTACCTCCTGAAAATGTTCTTTTATTAGCAAAAACTTAGAATATGCCTTACTTTCACTTAAACCTTATTCTTCCTCTTGTTACGCTTCAATTTTTATTTCGATGATCATTTTTGCCCTTTAAGTATTTGCTAAGATAGCAAAATAAAATTAAAAATGATTAACAAAACATTAACTCATACCTAATGTCAATAATATACAGTATAAATCTTGACCCTTATCAAATTTTGAGTAGTATAAATACTACTTACTAGATATGTAAAATTCTAGTTTTAATCAAATACTCTACATCTATGCCAATTTAAACAAACTGATAAAGCTTTTCATAACTCACACAGAGGCACATATCAATTATAACACAACATACAGCAGCACTGACAGAGATAGCATGTGCTTGATTTAACTAATTTTACATTGACTACAAACACATAAATCATTTCACGTGACTACAAACACATAAACAAACTAAAACCAAATAAAATGATGTGTAAAGCTGTCATCTACAGATGAATAAGGACAGCATGCCAAAATGGTAGATATTCTGTTGACACTTTTACTGTCTGACATCTATTTTTCCAAAAAGCATTTCTAATGATACCATCGAGACAATTATTTAACACTAAACAACAGGAGACTCTCAAACAACAACACTCAAGCACACAAACAACACTTCGTACCTACACATGGCATAGAAAATATATCTTTGTACAGTCAATATTTCCTAAAAATTTTACCTGAGAAAATATTCAATCTAAAAGTTAGGTAAACAGTTGTATATTTTCTTGACAACTGCACTAGAGAATGAGCAATGGATAAAAATCATAACTTTCTGTTTCAACCAAACAAGAACTTTTATCTTCCCTTTTTCTTCTTTTTTCTCTCTCCCTCTCCTGCTGCTCAATAAATCTTCTTTTCTCTATCTACTTATTCCTTCTCTCTCTCAATCTCCTCTTCCTCTTCTCTCTCACTTACTCTCTCCCTCTCTCTCTCTCTCTCTGCTTTTACTTCTGTACTACCACAATCATTTTAGATTGGACCAACATCATGTCTGACTCAATTTAGATTTCTCTCTTTTTCACTATTTTGCTCATCTTTAGATAAAACAAAAATAAAAATCGACCAAAATCAATTCAATTTAGTGATAAACTTAAACAAAAGCACTGTAGAGATGGAAGGCACATACTTTCTAAGTTTACAACAACAGGAGATGACAATGGTAACTGACAGAAACTTAAAAATTCCTCATGCAAAGTGGGTAGGCTACCATGAAACACAGTTGGGCATCAACTGTATCATGAGTGTAGGCAAAAACTTGGACAGGAATTTTCATGAGTTTAAATTACCATACAAAGACAACAGCTGTTGAGTGTGTTCACAAGAGTCACAGGGTGCCACTATGTCAACTATAGATTACCGTTTTCACAAGGCGCCTACTTCTATCCGCAATAAGAAATGAGTGCAATGGGTTAGAGACACCATGAATGTGGAAACCTTTGCCCTGATTTGTTAGACAAGCATTCCCAAGCAGCAGCAAATGAAAGGAAGAACACCACAGTCAGTGAAAGCATAAAGGAATTATCTCCCAAATACATCTTAGTCTATAGAGAATATATCTATATCAAATGTGAAAGCACAATGAAATTATCTCTCAAATACATCTCTGTCTATAAAATGTCTATAAAGGATATATCTATATTATGTATGCCTTTAGTGAAAGCACAAAAAAATTATCTCTAAAATACATCTCTGTGTATAAAGAATATATCTATATATTATATGCCTTCAATGAAGCACAATGGAAATATTTTTCAAATACATTGCTGTCATTAAATGATATATCTATAGTATATGCTTTCAGTGAAAGCACAATGGAATTATCTATCAAACAAGTGTGTCTGAAACACAAATGTCCCCTTATTTAGATAGTTACAGTACTGAATGACCATGACCTTTGATCTACTGACCTCAAAAGAAATAGGGGTCATCTACTAAGCATGAACCTCCCTATCAAAGATGAGGATTGTAGGTTCAAAGATGGATGAGTTATTGATCTGAAACAATTTCATCAGTAACAATAGTGAATAACCTTGACCTTTGACCAACTGACTTAAAAAGTAATAGGGGTTTTCTACTTATCATCATCATGAACCTCCCTACCAAATATCTATGAGGACTAGGTTTATCAATGGATGAGTTATTGATCAAAAGCCATTGGATAATTAAGTTGTCAATGACCTTGACCTTTGTTCTACTGATCTAAAAAGAAATAGGTGTCATCTATTCATCATCATAAACCTCCGTTCCAAATATGAGGACGGTATTTAATGATCAGAAACAATTTAATTAATTACTGAATAGAAAAACCTTAAACTCTGACCTACTGTCCTCAGAAAAAATAGGGGTTATTTATTCATAATCATGAACCTCCCTACCAAATATGGCAACTGTAGGTTCAACGATGGTTGAGTTATTGATCCGAAACCATGTAGATTATTACAGTACTGAATACCCTTGACCTTTGACCTACTGACTTCAAAAGAAAAGGAGTCATCTACTCATCATCATTAACATCCCTAACAAATATAAGGACTGCAGGTTTATTGATGGATGATATATTTATTGGAAACCATATGGATACTGATAATAACAATACTGAATGACCTTGACCCTTGACCTACTGACTGCAACAGAAATAGGGTTCATCTACTCAACATCATTAACATCCCTACATTATATAAGGACAGCAGGTTTTTGATGGATAAGTTATTGACTGGAAACCAGTTGGATTAAAGTACTGAATGCTTTTGACCTACTGACCTCAAAAGTAACAGGATTCATCTTCTTATTATCAGTATCATCCCTACCAATTATAAGAACTGCAAGTTTATTGATGGATGAGTTGTTGATTAGAAACCATTGGGATACTGATTATTACAGTACTGAATGACCTTGACCTTTGACCTACTGACCTCAAAAGAAAAAGGGTTCATCAACTCATCATCATTAACATCCCTAACAAATATAAGGACTGCAGGTTTATTGATTGATGAGTTATTGATTGGAAACCATTTGGTTAGTGATAATTACAGTACTGAATGACTTTGACCCTTGATCTACTGACTGCAACAGATATAGGGTTCATCTACTAATTATCATAGACATACCTACCAAATATAAGGACTGCAGGTTTATTGACGGATGTGTTATTGATTCAAAATCATTTGGATACTGTTGATTACAATACTGAATGACTAGACCTTTGACCTACTGACCTCAAAAGAAATAGGGGTCATCTTATCATCATTATGAAACTACCTACCAGATTTGAGAATAGTAGGTTAGATGAGTTAATGCTCAGAAACTATTCGCTCTTCTGACAGACTGACGTGCAAAGCAATATATCACCATTTATTTGAAAAGGGGGGCATAAAAATACATCTTAGTCTATAAAGGATGTATCTTTATTATATGCCTTCAGTGGAAGCACAAAAGAATTATCTCTGAAATACATTTTAGTGTCTTATCACTAGATTTATACGACGTGCATATAGGAAATATTCACTAAATGCATACTAATCTCTTACAAATGAATTATCCTTTCAATTCAACATTAACAGTCTCTTATTAAGGATAACACTCCATATATACATTCAATGAAAGTACAAAGGAATAGTCTAAAATAAACCTTAAAATTCTCTATTAAAAATTTATCACTTTTCATTATATGTTTCAGTGAAAACACAAATGAGTTATCTCCCAAATATACACTAGTCTCTTATTTAAAATTATCACTTTTGTTAAGTATTTTGACCTATACCAGATTAGGTTATTTTTGGCCCCATGTCAGATCTAGCTTAAAAGTTGTTGAGTTATATTGAGATATAACAGTGTTTCGAAAATCATATATTCAACTAAGGATGTCTGTATACAATTTTGTTTCAAAGTTATTAAATAATAAATAAGAGAGAATATTATGTGCAAAAATTGCAACACATAAATCACACGAAATCAGCTGTGGATTCAAATCTTGTCCAGTTAGAAAAAAAAATATTTCCACTGTCAAACCTGTCAACTCTTGTAAATCAGTAGCAATATAAATATTGTTTTAATGCATATATAATAGGCAGAAACTCAAACCTTGTCTGTCCTTATCAGCTTCAACTCATTTAAATCAACCTACTTCTTAACTTCTATACTTTACCCTAATTTAGGAACTGAATCCAGGCCATATGACTTCAATTAAAATTGACAGTATGTTTAAGTATTAATTGGCTGGTGCTTCTTTTTTTATCCAATGAAATCGCCTCATACAACCAATGCTTAGGTTCCATTGTCAAAATGGTATGGTGTCTTCCTTGTCTAGACTGTACAGTTTTGTAAGTGATGATTTCATTGGCTTAGTCAAAGGTTAACCTGATGTACCCTTTATAGGAAGTTATCCAATCTAACTAATCAAACTTTAGCAAAACATTGAATCTTATCTTAAAGATCATGGAATCAGCCATGAAGAACAGTTATATCCCAAGTAAAAACCCAAGTGCACAATAGAGATAATAAAATATTTTATAAAATTTATATAAACACCAACTTACCACATTTGTTCCCCTTCCAGTCTGTGCCAGAGCCATCTGCCCAGGAGCCAGGCTTACTATGGGTGTGGTGGCGGTAGATGATTGGGACGTCAGTGGGGTATTGGACCCACTACCTCCGGGATTTGCTTGTATATCAGATGGGGTCTGCACAACCAGAAAGTCAACATTTTCCATTGTATTAATAGGGGTTTGACTGAAATTAAAGAAGTCTACATGCACTTTTTGGTAAATAAAGATATTTAAGGTTACTCTGATATGACTTGTGAGTAAAATTTAAAGAGAATGCATCAACTTTGAATTCATATGGTATGCTTGTAACTTTGTTTTTTATTTATGTCACTGTCTACCAACTAGGGCTGATGTATTTCCCAGAGAGAGAGAAGCAGATACAGAAAAATCTTCTGTAGAGCTCTCTGGTTCTTTTACATGCCCAGTGTAGAGCACTGATACATCTGAGAATTAAGCCCCGGACTGTCCCACTATCTTGACACTGACAAACCAGTCGTAACGCCCACCCTACATCCTGAGCACCAGGGAGGGAAAGCCATTACTACCATTTTTAAAGGCTTTTGTTTATGCCGAGGATAGAACCCAAGGCCTCCCGTACTGGATGTGGATGCTCTACCACTTGAGCTAACTGGGCGGTCATACATTGTAAAATGTCACATTTATAAATGTGTATGGTATACTTGCAACTTTCATACAGTTTATCAATGCCAGGTTAAACACACACATTTGGTATATTTAGTTTTAATACTTCATACTATCAATGCTTCGTAAAATTCATTTGGAATATTATATGCTAGCCTTATTGGTCAGAGGTTTTTAAAACTTTCTCTGACATAAAGTCCTCCTCAACCTTAATACTTCTTGCATTTCATTGGTTAATACATAATTATCATGTGATTCTGTTTAGCCAATCCTGGTCATAGAATTCTGAGAATGAGAAATCAAGTCTTTGCTCAAGGAAGTTTCTCAGAGATCATTTTAGTACTATAACATCAAAACACCATAACAATTTTCACTATAAAAATGCTTATTTAATGTTTCTTCTTTTTACCTAACCACATTTATGTAAGTAAGTAGTTGTGAGTGGTTGTGTGTGTGTGGTGGGGGGTATTACAGCAACACAACATAGATACAATTCATTGAGGGCAATGACCTTACATACTGTCTGGAATCATACCTAATTTACATTTCAATAAAGCTATGTAAGGTTTACACTCAACAACTTTAAAAATGCAACAGTCATATTTTGATGATTTTAACATTTAGTTATAATATTTTCGTTAATCTTCGAACAAATAATAATTAATTTCATAGACATCACCTTGTACTGCATCACCTGCCACAGTACAGCGCCCTCTTAGAAGAATGGCAAAATATCCCACAGCATCACTTTGGTGAAGTTGAGTTGTCAATGAGGCGTCGGTGCATGTCTTGTTGCTAATGGGTCATACACACAATTATAACTTTTATGAACTCACCTTTTCCACCTAGTGTCTTTTAAAGTGTCATAAGCATAAATTGTTATCTATTGACATGATATTCCTACAGATGATTTCGATGAATTTTATTATCATTTATTCCAAATTTCATTTTATTTTATCAAATTCAGTGTTAAAATCATCAAAACATTACTTGTGCATTTTTCAAGTTGTTGAGTGTAGATCAAGAAACTGAGATACAGAAACTTCATCCATAAAACCCATGTTAGTTACCTCTTACAATCATGTCAGAGTAACATTTCTTACTACAAAATCATTTTAAAACCAATTTACAGTTAGTCAACCTCCTTGAAAACATTCAAAGAAACAATACTTAACAATTCAACAGGATTTCTTTTTTTTTTTTTAAATTTAATCACATTTATATAACACCCTTTTTAAATTGGTCATATGCTCAAAGGTGCTTTACATTGCCCCATACATCAGCCTGTAAGTAGGCTATTAACACATGGCTCAGATTGCAGCCATGGCACACTGTCTTACAATTTCACAGGTACCCATTTAAACACCTGGGTGGAGTGATGATCTGTGAGTAAAGATATTAATAAGGTGCCAGCGCTCTTTGACTGACCATGCCCAACCTCTCCAACAAATCTGAGGACAAGGGGTAAAGTCACTCTTCAGTCATCAGTTGGACAAGCTTTGGTTTACCGTACGGACAGGACAGATGGACTGACCGACAGACATGTACAAAGCACTATACCCATTTTTTCTTTGTAGGAATGATAAAAACTCAAGTGTCTCAAGAGTTACTTGTTGAAAGACTAAATATTCATTTCAGATAAGGCAGTTACCTATTAAAATAATAAATAACCATTGCATTTCAGATTTAGAGACTTACCTGTTTATATCCCCAATATCCGTGTCATTTTAAATCATTACTTGCTGTACGAAACAATATTCATTTAATTTTAATGAATTTCATGCAAACAGACTCAATATCCAATTCAATGTTTGCAGACTTACTTGTTGAACGACTCAATATCCATTTCATTTTCATCATCCAGCCATACTGGAGGGTTCAGTATGTGATGGATGTCTAGCTCCACAAGCTCCTTCTGAGTGGCCAGGGTAAGACAACTGGCGTTAGCCTAAAAAATATCAACACACAGATGATATCATTCAATATCCAAGACCAGACAATTCAAACTCTATCCTGCAGTATACTTGTGATTAAAATCATTTCATAACTTGTGTTTCCCATATTTATATACTGAAATTTAGAAAAGAGTACAAAAAGTGGCATAACTCTGTCAAGTGTGACCTTGATCTACAGATTCTGGCTTCATGGCAAACCTTCAACATATGATTCTTATGACAAAAACAAGTATCTAGTGAAAACTTTATGAAGAAATATTAGGAAATGGCAGATTTTACAACATATTACCTGACATACATTATAAACTAACAGACTGATTAAGTGACCTTTATCTTTTGCACATTTTCTTTGGAAAGGGTGTTGCAAAAACTTAAAAGGAAACCTTTCACAGACTGAGACTGTTTTGGGTATTGTCAAACAAAGGGTTTAGTCAGTTTCAAGAGAACCTTGTGAACCCTCTATGTGCATGTCTTGGCTGACAGCCATTTATAGGTGAACCCAACATTTCTGTATTGGTCAACTCACCATTTAGTGCCTAAAATTCATGTATTGGCCAGCGAGACATTATTATATTCCTAACTTAGTAGATGTATTCAACATTAACATCTAAAGCTTACTGCAGGATAGATGAAGGAATAAATCAACAGTTTACAATAAGACAATCAGCTCTAAATGATGTGTGTAGCTCTTAAACATCTCTACATAGTTTACTATAAGCCCAAGCACTGAGACTCAAAATACACAAATAAAACAGACAAATAACTGTACTGGTTAAATGAAAGTCCAGCATAATCAGAACTCTAGCAATTAAAAGAAGTTTATAGTAACAAAACTCAAGTTAAATGAATTTCTATGCTAATGCATGAGATTCTAATATATAAAATACTAAGATTAATTGTACTATAAGTATAATTATATAAATGCTTTGTGCTATTTGATTCAGTTTTAATCTACTATGTGAAAGTTAAATTAACTTCAAGGAGCTGAACAAATAGGAAAATTATCCCCATTTTAATAAATAGTTGACTAGAATATTGCTGTACTTTAAAAAACTCAAAAGAATAAAATTTGAGAAAAAAATGTTGAAAAAAAGAAACAAGAGGACCATGATGGTCCTGTAATCGCTCACCTGAGTATCTCCATATAAGGAAACTGGCTCCATCCCTGGT
>JAULCC010114276.1:0-13973 GCA_032358795.1 Nuttallia obscurata
TAATGGATATTTTCGACCAACTAAATCTGCTATATGTCCGCATGCAATGTTTCCCACCAGTACTCCCGCCATTTGTATCGAGGTTATTGTAGATGACACCCAAGCCTTATCACAGATCAGGTTCCACTGAAATACAAATAGTAAGCTTCTTCATTAGGAATGAAAAATCAAAGGTGTATAAGGCAACTCAATCGGCATTTTCAAGCCTTTAAAATCTTTTTTAATTTTATTTGAATTGATATATGCAAATAAACACAGAGAAACATTTATAAGAGAGAAACAGTTAAATACAAATGACCATTTCGTTTATCAAAGTATTTCCGTTATCATCTGTTGCGTACTAATGCCATTATTTGGTGAAAGGGGATGATAAAGCACCATTAGTTGCCATTGACGTCATTATGGCATCAACTTTGAATAGAAATATGATTACTTATGACATAACAATGCCCTTAGTTAATGAATAGAAAGCCAGAACATAGGATTTAACCATGCCCTTGATTTGTTTATAGAAACGGGGACATGTGACACAACTTTGTTCTTGTGTATGAATGAAAAACCGTGGAATCTAAAGAAAAATAGAGGGGGAAAATGATTTTTTTGTTTTTGTTTGTTTTGGAATTTAATGTCGCTTTAATAGCATTTCAGTCATATCGCGACGTCCAGCTCATTACAGGCGGAGGAAAACGCCGGGGACCTCTGTACACTATATCAGGCCCAGGGAGTACCCGGGTAGAACCACAGACCTACCGCAAGCCAGCTTGAAGGTTTCCTCACTCGGCCATGGAGGCCCCTTCAAAAACATAAATAAAAATTGTACCGAATTCTTAAAAAAAAAGTTGAGATCAGAGCATCGTCAAAACTTATAAATGGGCATCTACGTTGAAGTCAAAATGTAAAGAAAATTATACAGGTAAAAAGTTTATCTTATTCCATCTGCTTTGAATACAAAATCTAATTCAATCACGCGTTATCTCGTTTATCCCGACACTTCTATGTCACGGCAGTTTTATCTGTTTACAATCTGACATCCCATAATTAAAGAGCAGAGTTTTATTATTTCCTTAGCGATACGGTGTCGTGTTTTGTGGGTCATGTACAAGCCAACGAACAATGCATTGTATGAATATTTATTAAGGATCAACATCTGGTCGTAAAACTTGGTCAACATAACCTTGGGCATTCAAACCCGAATGCCTAAATTTTTGCAGTTGCAAGACATTACAAATCTGCAGCTTTTACTTTTCACACCCCTTCTTATTTACACGTAAAACAATGTTCTGACAATAATCAAATTAAAAGTATATCGTGTAGCCAATATATTTTGCGTATTTTGATACCACATTTGCTTCTATAAGTATAAAAATATCCCTATAACCAAGTTCACACTTTCTTTTTCGTGTAAGTATGGCTATTGTATTTTTAACATGAGATGTCATATGATAAATCTGCTAAATTAGAACATAAACAATAGTTGACATTGATGATCATTTGAAATATATATCAATTCATCTTTACTGGAATAAACACATACTCTGTTTCTTTCAATATCACTTTAATTGGTAGAAATATTTATGTCCAATATCTGTATCTTTTCGATGTCATTACTGTTATGTGCATTGCGTCTGTCGTCGGATGTTGTCAAGCCAATGAAATTATAAAAAGTGTTGTTATAGTTTAGTGGATGGGCAACAATAAATAATTCAATGTAAAGGTATCAGTAACGTTTTATATAACAACACCATATGTGTACCATATGTGTACCATATGTGTACACGTGTCTATAAAGGCACCTCGCTTGTTTTTTTTTATTCACAACTATGTCTTTTGTTACGTACAAAGTAGGCTTATGACTTTTTTTAATAGTACTCGTTTCTTGATTTGAACCCAGGACCCTTCTATCATGAGGCATGTGTCTTACCACTAAAGCACCATTCCCACGAAACAGAATGTTAGGAACAAATAATGTTCAAGATTTTTCATTCAAATACATGGACAAAGTTATGTAACTTGTCCAAACTTTCTATTCATAAGTTAAAAACATTATTATGTAATATGTCATGATATAGCTACACATAATTGATGACATGATGACATCATTGGCACACACACACAATGCAAGCAACAAAGCCATTTTGCATGAAATGGCTGCAGGGTTATAGACCTCCCTATTACATTTTAGACCCATTGTACCAAGCAAACTCAGATATCTATCGGATAAACTTTATGTGTTCAAGTTCATTGTGACCTTGACATTTCACCTGATGACCTGGTATTGGTAATTGAACAATACAGGTTTACAATGAGGTTTGTTATTTATATGTAAACTTAGAATTTTATATCAATTGTTCTTTTATTTGGTTTAGTCTAGACTCAAAATGTCACAGATTGTGTCATGCAGGACAAAATATCAGCAACATTTCGGAAACCAATACCTATCACATCAATAAAGCAAAGTTTAAGATCAGTCTTGAAGGTAATACTTTCGGCAAGATTGGTGTTTAATGTATAAACTGTAAGTTTCCATCTGAAAACCGGTTCATAAATAATTGAAAACATTCATTTAAAACTGATAGAGTTATAACCCCTATACGACTAAGTTAGTTACCTGTTCACTAATGATATAGTATATTGGAATATTATAAGCCAACAAGATTGGTCGTTAATGGTACAAAGGACGATAACATCACCTGTGGACGAGAACGTCTGAACTACAGGTTTTTGATTGTTTGATTTACGTCACTTTCTGCCAGCTAGGGAAGAGGATACACGGAACTCTTCTGTAGAGAACTATGGTTCTTTTACGTGCCCAGTGTATAGCACTGATACACGTGGGGGCTGAACCCCGGCCGGTCACTTTATCCTGACACCGACAAAAAAAATTTAAAAAAAATACGAACTACAGGTCAAACTCTGGATCAGAAAGTTTATAACGTTAGTTATCTTCATTATAATGTTTATAACTGTGTGTAGCCTTACCTCCGTTACCACAGACCTGATAGAATCGCCAAATACGAAATTTCGGCAGGTGCTCGTTCCGTTGTTGTAAGTACATGACTTGTACGAAGCAGATTGTGTTGTATAAATCGGTTCGGAATTGTTTTGTCCCATGAAGTTGTCTGCACACCACCAGTCTGGCGTAGCTCCCCCAAACACCATAAAGATCATACTGAAGCAGGTGATGGTCTTTGTCAAATGGACAAATAAGGAAAGTATCACTTGATAAGTTCCACATCCACCAGTCTGTTCTATTATCTCCTCTAATGACGCTGTCATATTTTAATGTCCGTACTGAAATGGTTCAGTGTATACAAAATCTAGGTTACGCTAAGTATCTGAAAAATACATAAATCAGGTCTGCTTTTTGCGTGACTAGGACGTAGTTTACACGATATTTCACAAATATGATACTAAAAAGAAATATATATGATGGAATCAATAACCTCCCTTTATTACATACGTTACCCAGTCGGTTCTATTATTTTTAATGTCTGGTATATTTCAGTTAATATCAGTGAATTGTTTATATAGCATATGTGATAACAACGTCGATATTACTGATATTCAAACCCTTACAAATGATATCAGGATACGGTTATGGTATATAGGCGTGCTTGATAAAACGTTATTGAGTGTGTGGGTTGTACGTTCTGTGGCTGACACTGATAGTTAGGCTCTTTCACCGTATTCTGGGATTTGAATTTGTTCGAAATAAGCGGTTAGGTCTGTAGTTATTTTCTACAACATATTACAAATATTTTTAATGTTGTTACAGTTTACGTAAAAAACAAGCATTGTAAGTATTGCAGAAGGAAGATATAAGATATAAAACAGAAACATACATGTATATAACACAAATGTCACAAATTAGACGAATAAACAAACAAATATGTCAGAAAGGCTTCGTTTTTTTAGTTCTGTTTATCATAAATTTATTACAGATAAAGCTTTGTTCTGTGTTGTTTTGTATAGTTTTCATTATTTTCGAAATAAATGACAATGTGTAAAAATAACAAGATTTTCAGAATTCACCATGAGTAGTCATGTAGGATAGAAATATCCCACCCGAATGTCAGAAATAAGTTTATATTACGTGTGCGAAATTCCTATCTTCCAATAAATGGAATTATGTTTTTTCATATGTTTGGAAGATAAACCTTTCTTACATGTCACATAATTTGCCACTTTATAAATAAGTAAATCAGTTTAAATGAGAAAAACAACAATCTTATCGTACGTTAAAAATGGAATGCCCCACCCTCCGTATCAGTAGATATCTGACCCTCGGGTGGGATTGTAAGAATCCACCATTACTATTTATGTAAGATAGGAATATCCTACCCGCAACACACCTGAACACACCTGAAGCATGAATGTTACAAACTACAAGCACAAAAGTAACATGCTTGGAGCATAAAACTAACAAACTTAAAGCACAAAAGTAACATAGTTTTTTTTTTACTTGACCCAAAAACTAACAAACTTAAAGCACAAAAGTAACATACTTGAAGCATAAATGTTACAAACTACAAGCACAAAAGTAACATACTTGGAGCATAAATGTTACAAACTACCAGCACAACAGTAACATACTTGGAGCATAAATGTTACAAACTACCAGCACAAAATTAACATTACTTGATATATATATGTGTAAAATTCTATTTATATAAAACATTGATCTCACAGAGTAAACATCTTCGAAACAAATCTTTTTTTCTTTTATGCGTGTTTCCACACATTTATATCTCACAAGTACGTTTTTCTTACAAAACTCTGACACGTAGCTATAGATCTTATTATTACCTTTCAAATACGACTGTTTGATTTTCTTTCTAAACACTTTATCATTTTATACACTTTTTTATTGAAAACATTGATATATGACTTTCCATTTGTGCGATATTTTTAATTCTATTCTTGATTCAGGCATTCTTCCTAGTCAGTGGACCGAGGAAATTATAGTTCCAATACATAAAAAGGGGATGCAAATATTTACATAATTACAGAGGTATAACACATGTAAGCTGTTTGACAAAGCATTTTACGAGTATTCTGAATAGGAGAATTGTATCATTTTGAGAAAGTAACAATGCCATTTGTGACGCACATTTTAGAAAAGGTAGTTCAACAACAGATGTCTTATCTATCTGAATGAGTATTGTCAATAAATATTTAAATTACAAAAAGAAAGTGTATTGTGAGTACGTTGACCTATGTGAAATGTTTTGATACAATTAATAAAAATGGATTATTGTTGAACCTTTATAAAAGTGGCATTCAAAGGAAGGTTTTGAGAATAGTGAAAGATATGTACCAAAACGGTCAAGTCATATGTTCGAAATTGCAACGAGTATTCTGATTATTTTGACTATGCAGTTGGATTGAGACAGGGGAAGATAATGTCGCCAATATTTTTTCCTTATTCGTAGAAGATCTAGAATTATTTTTACAAGGCAATGGAAAATCATGCTTAATAATTGATGACATTGTTCTTATATTTTATTATTTGCAGATGATTTGGTAGTTTTCGGTAAAACTCCATATCAATAACAAAACAATTTTAAATGATTATATATATGATTATTGTAAAAAAAAAAAATGGGGTCTACAATTTAATACATTGAAAACTAAAGCGCTGGTATTCAGAAAAAGGTTACCTCTTCTGACAAAGGCATTTTGAACATACAATGGGGTTAACTTAGAAGTGGTAAATGATTTCATTTATTTAGCGAAGGTGTTTAGCTACACAGGAAACTTTTCAGTTAACCAGGAATACATAACAAGGAAAGCTTTGAAGGCTCTAAATATTTTAAAAATAAATTGTAGAAAATTACATTTGAAACCAAAACTTATATGTCAATCTTTTAATCGTTTGTAGGGTCTATTTTAAACTACTCCTCAGAAATATGGGGATATAAAAAATATATAGCAATAGAGTGAATTCATTTAAAAGTTTGTAAGAAGCTTTTAAATGTTAGAAATAATACCAGCACTGTTGGAGCTTATTGCGAGTTGGGAAGATATCCATTTCACATTATGTTCGTATACATAAGTACTGTATAAATTGCAAAGTACTGAAAATATAATATTAAATCGGTTTTATGAAGATGCCCTAAAGGATTGTAACATTGGGTTAAAAATTAGGTTTCAAGTGTCAAAGAATTATAGAGCAATTACGGTTTTGTAAATATCTGGACTAATCCTCATGCAATTAATATTGATAAATTTATTCCGATATTCAAGCAACGTAAACAGATTGTTTTATCCAAAGTTGGTTTGCCGATAAAGAGCAAAATTGTGTGTTAGAACTGTATAGACATTGTTAACTTAAATTTGGTTACGCGTGCTACTGAGATATAGTGATGTCTATGACACATTATAACAAAATTAAGAATATCTGCCCATTTGCAAAAAATACATACAGGGAGATATTCGAGAAATAGAATACCAAATATTGACCGTTTGTGTTTATGCTGTAATACATCATATGCTGAAGATGAAATTTATTCTGTTATGCGTTGCCCGTGTTATAACGATATACGAAAAACGTTATTCAAACGTTAGACCAAAATAAATTTATAGAATTACTGCAAGTACATGATAGAAGCAATAAATGTCACTTAGCTATTTATTTAAAGAAAGCTCGATAAAAACACAGCTTATCCTCGCATGATTATATTGTTTTACTATTGATATAGTCGCAAAAAATATGCGATCATGTGACCTATGTTAGTACGTATATATTTGTATAATGCATGTTAACAAGATAATGTACCTTGTATAAGTCTGAATAAAAATATCTGTCTGTCCGTCTGTCTGTCATTTTATGACTGATTTGATTAACTGCACCCGTAAATAGTATGTCGGGGAAATTATTGATATAAACATAACTGTTTATCATTGATAAAAAGGGATTAGAATTTACTAGTAAATGTATTCGGAATAAATAATGCGGAAATAATAAACAAAGATGTCTAAAATTGATTTTATTTATAATGAAACTATATATACAATAAGCTAATTATGTACTGATGATGTTGACACGTACACGAACAAAATATTTAGCATATGTAGTTGATAATAAATAGTTGAACTTTTGTTATTCCTTTAACTGTGGCAGTTTAGCATAAAGCATTCCAGCATTATCTGACAAAGATCTCCTTAAAATTTGTATACACCGGACGATGAATAATTACTGTGATTCATCTTCAATGTTATTACAAAAAGGGCAAGTTCTGTCACAAACAGGATTATTACCATACCGACCTGTCTCTATTTTAAGAAACACAGACCTATGATTTTTGGGTAAAACAAATAATGTACTTATCGCCTCCTGTACCACGTTCACTTGTATTAGGAGTTACTATTTCCAACCAATTATTTGTAAAACATCATCAAAGCATGGTTAATATCATGCAATAAAATACCTTTACTAACAAAATCATTCATCAAAGTAAAATTATCAGGTCTATTTTAGATATTTTTGTATTAGAAATATGAAACCAATTTTATTGGAGCTATTGTGACCGGCCTTTGTTCGTCGTCTGTCCGTCTGTCAAAATTTGCTTCAAACGACATCTCCTCCTAAACGGCTTGGTCAATTTCAATAAAACTTTATAAAAATGTTCCTCGGGTGGTTTTTTCCATGCTGTTCAAATAATTTGATTCCATGCAGAACTCCGGTTGCAATGGCAACCGAGAGGAAAACCTTTAAAGATCTTCTCTAAAACTAATTGCCAGATATGAAAATAATTTGGGACAAGTTGGACCCTCTACAAAGATTGATCAAATTATTTTGATCAGTTAAAAAACATGGCCGCCGGGGGATGGGGGGGGGGGGGGGGGAAGGTGGCGGGGAGTCAATTTGCCTTATATGTATATAGTGAAAACTTTAAATATCTTCTCCTTAAAACTAGTGTCAAGATCTGAAAGTAAGACATAAATGTTCCTTGGGTGACCCTCTTCAAAGAGTGTTCAAATTATTTTTATTAGTAAAAAAAACATGGTAACCTGGGGGTGGAGTCAGATTTCCTGATATGCAAACTTAAAACGTCTTCTCTAAAACTAGTTGAGAAATTTGAAAATAAGTTGACATAAATGTTCCTTTAATGACCTTCTACAAAGATTGTTCAAATTGTCGTGATCAGTAAAAAAACCCATGGCCACCATTGGACAGAGTCAGTTTTCCTTGTATGTATATAGTGAAAACTTAAAAAAAAATCTTCTTCTCTAAGACAAGTGGCCGGATTTTAAAATAATTTGAAATAATTGTTCCTTGAGTGACCCTCTATAAAGATTGTTCAGGTTATTTTGATCAGTAAAAGAACATGGCCGCCAGGGGGCGGAGTCAGTTTTTAGTCAGTCATTAGATATATATAATGAAAACTTGAATTTTCTTCTTTTCTAAAACAAGTTGTCAGTTTTAAAAAGTATATGACAAAGTGATCCTTTGGCGATCATAAACTTATTCTCCTTAAACCATAAACGCTAGCGCTAAGATATAAACACTAATATATATTTATAGGGGCACCATTTCCCTGTTGTTTATATAAGAAAAATTGCCTGCCCTTTTCAGGTGAGCGCCTTCAGTGCCACCATGGCGATCTTGTTGTTGATTTTTTTTTTACATTTATATTATGAAAACTTGATGATACTTTAAAATATATAAATAGGCTCGTGGTGGGCTATTGTGGCCGATCTTAATCTGGCGCCCCTCGTACGTCCGTCCGTACGTACGTCCGTCTGTCAGTCAACATTTTGCTTCAAACGAAATCTTCTCATTAACAGCTCAGCTAATTTTACTAAACGTAAGTTATTTATACTTTGTGCTCTTTTTTTAATTATATTTTGATATGTCCACAACAGGTAAGAATACTTTCGTGATCTCAAATAATACAACAGCTTTGGAAATAAATCAATACATCTTCTTTGAAGTGAAATACATGTAAAGAAAATTCTTACCTTATATCAACCAATCCACTATAACAATGTTTTTTTATGTAATTATGACCCAGTAAAGCTTGTTCACAGAATGGTGAACGAACGAAGATACATACAATAGCGAGTCAAGTTACATACGTCTATGATCGTAACACTCGACCATATCCGTCATGGCACGGTTTAAATGTCCATTTTGTTTAGATAAATATCCGAGATTATCAGAATGATACTTTAAAAAGCAGTAAAAAAGCACAATGCAAACATATGTTTGATAAGTCAGTTAAAAAGTTATGATTTTATCTAATGTTTAACTTACATTTGGTATTAAATGAGTTTTTAAATTGACTAAACATCACTTGAAATCCGTTGCCATGGTTCGATGACGGCCATGCTTGGGCGATTCTCGATATTCTCACCCAATTATGAAAATGTAAAGCATATACGAGTACAAGTTTACTCTCACTATGTGCTTATTTGTGTACTTGTCGTATATCTGCTATCTACATATCTCATTGTCGGTTCTCTTTTAATCGGAAATATTGGGTTACTTTAGAAAATAACTAATATCCGTAAATCAACCAAGGACTTTTATTTAAAAAAGTGGGTAAAATTGAAGTTTCTCTCGGAGTTACGTCTTGACACTGGTGAGATACCAAGGACAAATGGATAAAAGAGAAATCAAACTGAAATTTATTCATACGGTGGCACATAGGTGACTTCCTGTTTATTTGATTTAATAAGCTGTGCCCTTAATTTAATAAGTTGTAGCCACAACTTACTAAGTCGCGGCCTCAATTTAATAAGTTGTGGCCAAAATTTACTAAGTCGAGGCCTCAATTGTAGTCACAATTTATTAAGTTGTTTCCAAAATATAAATAGAGTGTTGCGCATATCCCCTCTGTGCCACCGTATATTTTACGAAGATGTTAAAAATCTAGAGTTTAAATTCTAGTTAAAAAGGTTAGGACTTTGACAAAAACTGTGCAACACTTTTTGCCATTAGAAGTCCAACATCTAGTCCATCCTGCTGTGCTCTCGGTTTGTTAATTATTAAACGTCCAGTCAGCCTAGATCTTGAGATTGAACTAACTTCAAAAGAATTTATTTTGATACTATGCAAAATTATACATCTCAAAGAACTTAGGAACAAAAGTTGCAAAAAATCGCACTTTCACTTATTGATATTATAAGCGTCAAATTCCTAGATTAAGTCATATCCCATTTTAGCTACCATAGTCATGAAAACTGTAATATCCGGTCTTAAGCATTTCGAGGAACAATACATACCATCTGCAATGGAAGATGTGATACAAGGGTAAAGGCCATTAACGGTAGGCTCCAATGCGTCATTGAAGTAGTGTACCACCGATCATGTTATGTAAATTTTAAGACTAAAAAGTTAATTCCAAATCATTTTAGGTGTCAAACATGGAATTGACCTTATAACCACCAGTGGATAAAAGCCCTTGAATAACGTTACAGTAATGTAAGTACACGGTAAGTTCTGAGACGGCGACGGCGCTGAGCGAATTCGGGTCGTTTCCTCTACCGGACGTTTCGCTCCCACTAGTCGTTTCGCCCGCGAGCCGTTTCGCACCCTACTACCCTAGACGTTTCGCCCCAGGGTCCGGAATGGTCGTTTGGCTCCCATAGATGTTTCGCCCCCTTTTCTTTATTTAGTGATTTGTAAGACATTTTAAGGAAATCAGTGTAAAGCAATACCTAAGTATGAGAATTATTTACGATATCGATGATAGTACCATTATGTTTAAATTCCAAATTCTATGGTAGTCTTCCATATTTTTTTAAATATCATTACCTTTTGTCTTTGATGTTGGCAAATATTCATTACAAAGATTAAATGATAATTTTATCAATACTGGAATGGAAGATTACACAACTCTATTGGAGTCTTACCTTATACCAATTAGCCTGAGAAATTGTATGCCAATTACTAGAAGACGAATGTCATTTTGTTTCAGAATGTAGTCTTTTCTCTGATATTTATTTATTTGTCCACATGGGCATTGGCCTTCAGGATATGATGGAAATTAAATCTTGAATCTTGAATCATAAACACAAAGGTTATTACTGCATTGTTCCCTTTATTTACAAGTACACGTATAATGAGGTATATTTACAATTTAGGACAAGTTGACAACACGTCTCATAATATTTATTTCGCAATGCCTTATATGTACAACATACAAGGATTAAAGCTTACATTAGAAGTATACAGGTCGCTTTACGTGTAAACAAATTGGCGCCATTTTGATGACCTACTTTATATGAAAAGTGATTTAATTTGCATATAGCGGGGATTTGACGAGACGTTGGACAATTGAGCTTTGGACCCCAGACAAACTGTCATTCAATTTGAAAAGAGCCTTTACAATGACCGGTAGCAAAACCAGCTTGAATTAAAGAGGAGAGAACGCTGTATGGTGATTTTTGATTAAAAATGCATCGATCACTGTATATTTTATATCAGTTTGGTCAAGCTAAAGGGTTTTAAACCGACACTTATTTAGTGTGAGATATTGTACAATGCAAACCTTAGATACACACTGTGTTCATTGGAATACACAAACGATAACATGAAATATTCTTTTTAGTCTAGTTTAGTTATAACATAACAGCATTTTATGATTTGTTTACAAAAAGGTGGAAAAAAGAACTATTGTGTGTAGAAAAGTCGAGTTTTAATTAATCTGTTAATTTAATCCATTTTCTTTATATTTATATGTCGCATTGTACGCCGTGAAGTAATTCTTTGTTCTGTGTAATGTACAATGCTTCGTGATTGCCTGATATTATAATCTTAAAGTATCCATTTAGTAGTTCCGCTTTAATGCGTTAGATTTCCCTTTAACCGATACTTAAATTGTGCGCGTGCAACATCTTCGTTTCTCGGTGCATTTGCCAAACAGCCGTTCATGTGTTAAGAGGTTACACCTAGACAGTGCGAGTAGTACCAGTACTTTATGGTAATTGCGTTTGAATTCACCTGTAAACCGTATCAAATTAACTGGGCCCTAAAGATCTTCTTTATAGGTATGGCAATTTTGAGGACTTTATTGTCCAAATAGAATAAATTTCCTTATTTAAGGTTATAGATTTGTTGTAGCTTATATGTTTTGTAATTAAACGAGGTAAGTAACTTACCTGTGCCTTATGTCCAGCCACAAACAAATGAATCGATAGTACACCAGTAATCTCAAGAGATGTTTCTAAATTGAATATTTTACACCAGTGTAACACAGTCTTGCCGGGGTTAAGAACATTGAATTTTAAACGAAATAGTAAAGAACCCTATAGGTTTTTATAGAAAATGCATTTCTCAGTATTTTGTTAGTAACACCGATATGCTGTTAATAAAAATGCCTAAAAAAGATAAATATATAAAACACATTTCTCTCTCTCTCTCTCTTTCTCTCTATCTCTCTTTCTTTCTCTCTCTCTCTTTCTCTCTATCTCTCTTACTCTCTCTCTTAAGGCAAACACGGACTATAACTATACATAAAAAAACAAGACAATCACAAAGCATTCTACATTACACAGCACAAAGAATGACATCACGGCGTACAATAGGACAAATAAACATTAAGAAATTGATTAAATTAACAGATCAATTAAAACTCGACCATTCTACATACATAAGTTGTTGTTTTGTTTTCTTTCTTTTTTCATCTTTTTTTGTAAACAAATCAATTAGTGCTGTTATTTTTATTAACTAAACTAATATGTAATAAAAAGAATATTTCATGTAATCGTTTTTGTCTTCCAATGACCACAGTGTGCATTTTTAATTAAAAATCACCATACAGCGTTCTTTCCTCTTTAAATGGATATTTGTTTTGACGAATCAACAATTTCAATAAACCATTGTCCATCGCCTCGTCAGAATAAATCACTTTACATAGAAAAAAGGTCATCAAAATGGCGCCCGTTTGTTTACACCCAAAGCGGCCCTATATTACTTACAATGTATAAAATACTACAATGCATGGAAAATTGGATATAGAAAAAATAAAAACTATTTGAAATTGCTAAAAGTCTCTTAAGAGTGTAGAAAGATTGTATATTAGGGTAACTAAGTCGCAATTGAATATGACGTGGAACTGGATTTAAATATTAGAAAGCGATGAAACTAATTATGTTAAGAACTTTATAACATGATGTTAAAAGACTTGAAAAATCATCCTAACAAACCTAATTTCCGTAGAATATTATAGATACTTGCACTTTCCTCGAGTTTATATTTTGTAAAGATAAAAAACATGGATTCCCTATTCATTCTTTCAGAGACATAGAGTACAGAGATAAGCAACTATGCAGACTCTCTAAATATCACGCCTGCACTTACGTGTTTCATTTTGTAGCAAATAAAAGTCTGCCACTGTTAATCCTACCAATACGAAAAATACATTTTCTGAAAGCTCAAACATTTCACTCTTGCATCTGCTAAAAATAATTATAGAAGTATCCTTAACATTCTACATTTTGTAAGTATAAATGTACCAGGTCTCTCAATATTTTGTAAAATCAGTGAATTCAGAGGAAAAAAAGTGTTACCAGGTGTTTTTTACAAACGATATTTCGCAAATGAAATAAAGAAATCTTCTAAAAAAAACTTTAAACAATAGTTTAAATTTTGAACTTTCAAGAAAGGTCAATATTTTATATATTGAACTGATATTTTCAGTTTTGAGTTCTATTGCTTTAGAAAGCCAAATTTAGGAAAACTACAGGTGCATGTGTGATATTTAGACTGATATGAGACTCTGTATACCATGTGTGTGTAAGTTGCTTATCGTTATATTCTATGTCTCTGATTCTTTTAATTCATTTTTTTACTATTTTAAACTAGATCTATATGTTGAATAATCTTACAATATTTCTTTAAGTAGAAAATGTCGAACAGTGTAATATAAACTCATTCAGGTGATACGAAAATTGATTTATATCTGTGATAAGTATTTAGTCTGTATAAAAGTCTCCTATAATTTTCTTTAGAATGGCTGCATACA
>JAULCC010114387.1:0-10766 GCA_032358795.1 Nuttallia obscurata
CAGTGTCATGTAAAAGTTTAGAATGTACAAAAATTTGAACAAAGGCCAACATGAGAGTTCAGTGTCATGTAAAAGTTAAGTATGTACAAGTTTGAATAAAGGCCAACTGACAGTTCAGTGTTATGTTAAAATTGATTAAGTACAAAAGTTGAGCACAGGCCAACATGAGAGTTAGTGTCATGTAAAAGTTAAGTATGTATAAATGTTTAAACACAGGTCAAAAGTTTGAACATAGGCCAACATGAGAGTTCAGTGTCATGTAAAAGTTTAGAATGTACAAAGTTTGAATAAAGGCCAACTGACAGTTCAGTGTCATGTTAAAATTGAATAAATACAAAAGTTGAACACAAGCCAACATGAGATCTCAGTGTCATGTAAAAGTTAGGTAAGTACAAAAGTTTGAACAAAGGCCAAACATTTGAGCCATGTTTGAACATGTTAGACCACATTGTTGTAGGCCTAGCTGACAAAACAGTAAAAACAATCATGAAGATGACTGCCATGGTAATGCCAAGATAAACAATTAGTGCAAGCATCAGCCTACTTCATCTATTACCACTTAATGTTGGAAGTACTTTCTTTCCCATATCCTAGTTTCTACCCATTGGCCTATAGCTTTGATGTGAACACTGACCAGGATACATAGGGAATCAATAGGACTGCTTCTGTAGTCTCACAGAGACGGCTATTCCCAGAGATACTATCATATTGCCAGAGTTTAATCCTATCCAGAAACACAATGGTGCCACACTACAGCTTCAAGTACATTGGAACAATGGTATTGCGGAGGAAACATATCATCCCTAACAATTCTTTACAATATCATGAGCCACATGGTTCTGACCTTTCCTGAACACATATTGGAACACTACATCACAGGTCAAAGGTCAAAAATGAAATAAACTCTTTCACATGAATCCTGAAATAGACAGAGAATCTGGTAACACCCAAAATTCCATTCCATGTTTGCAGAGTCTCACATTTTGCTTTCTAGTTATGAACGAAATGACAAAAAATTCAGGATAAGTGAGACAAAAAACAACATCAACATTCCAATAGTTTCAAAATGGCAGTAAAGATGATGCCACACTTTTATAATTACCAACATTTTCTAATGGATCAAGGCTATTATCTGTTCTATTTGTTTAAATGATGCAATATTGTTATCACATTTGTCTGAACTTTGTACTGTTGTAAATATATGGCTCAAAATTGCAATGTCTTATAAATAGTTGCATTAATGTTGCACTATTGTGATGAAATGTCTGACTATTGTAATGTTGTTATCATTTATCTAAGAATGGCAATTAATGTTGTTATCTTTTATCTGAAAATTGCAATGCTGTTATTATTTATCTGACAATTGCAATTTTGTTCTTATTTGTCTGAAGTTGTAATGTTGTTATTGTTTATACTCAACATTGCAAATTTGTAATAATTTGGCATCTGTATTTTCTTGTTTCTAAACTCAGCTTCAAGGTAGTGAATGCTGCAAGTAACTTGTAAACTGCTAGGGTGAGGCAAGTAACAAACCAAGGAGCAATATATGATCAACTGACCAATTGTGTTTTGTCCATTAACACTTAAACATACACGTATGCCCCTGAAGTTTTTTTAATCAGATTTCTGAACTAGAAAGAATCAGCTAAACAAAGAGAGGGGAAAATAAAAACAACCTTTACGACATTATGAGACTTGGCTGTATCTATTCATTATTGTTTTATATTGATCTGACCACTATGTTATACAGACTCATTTATGGTATCTGATTTCCAACTATCACATGTCCTTCTACAGCATTCCCACTATAATAAATACACTGTCATCAAAAATCACCTACTTTATAATAGAACAAAATGCCCACTCAGCTGTTTTTCTCCAGCTACTTAATTAGCTAGGTTTTTTTATTGATCCTCATGCAGGCTGTATAGCTGCTAACGAGAAGAAAATGATGCTGAAATCACACAGTTCCTGGCAACTGAACACCAGCTTTATTGGCCATTCTGGTCACTGGTCAGCTGACCTGTAAATCAACACTGTTGCTGCATCATGATTTGTAATTTTATTTTTTAATTTCTAATTTAATTTCTCTTCTAAGAATATTTTACATGTATCAACTCTGTTAATTCTCAAGTTTCTTTATTACAAGCGCTGATCACCATCTCTACAAGTAACTGACAAACTTCTTTGGTAGCATACAACTGATCACAACATACTGCAAAGACAAACATCAATCATCTCAAAGGCTTTGGCCAGCCTGAGATTCAGACCTAAGACCAAAAGTACCTACAGGCTTGACGTTTGTTGTTTTTATAACAGCCGTATGTGGGTAGGATTTAAAGAAATAGGAATCTGCTGCATAACATGCTTATATTTTTCCAGTATACTGATATCAAAAGAGTTTTCACAGTCTGTATTGTAGGAATGCAAAACGTGTTTCCCAAATATCTGGCTCACACAATTCTTTTGTCATTTTAATATCATTGATTTTATTGCAAATCAAAATTATCTTATGAATGATATCAGAGTTGTTTATGTTAAAATCATTCTATCAATTATTATTCAAATTGTTCTATGTAGAACCATATTAAAATAATCCTTCTACAGTATTCTCAATTTTTCTCAATTTTTTTCGCCCCGTTCAATTTTGGCTACGTACAGCTTCTATTTCGGTAAAATGACTGACTAAATTTACCTCGCGAACCCTCCTGAATTCTGGAACAAAATATATACATCAAGTTAATTGACACATGATATATAAGTTACTGTTCCAGTGACTCAAATGCCCACTCCCCACAGCCCAATTGCCAGGTAGGGATTAACTTTGTTTACCAGTCTACTTAGTTTTCAGAGAACACTGCCTGCAACCTGTTGCTGCTAATTGCCATGTCTAATTCCGACTTCAAGGCCTGGTTTCGATATATAGCACCGAAAATCTATTTATACATATACATCTCCTGGCAAACGTTTTTCTCTGAAAGAAAAATTGTTTAAATAATTGTGATTTATTGGAGAGTTTCTCTGCCAATGGATCCATTTCAGGTGGTGTCTTGTGGGGCAGCAATTAGCTGATGTGAGGAAGTTTTCTTTTTCAAGATTAGATAATTCACCACCAAACTGATTGGCTTCCAGAGACATACTTATATATCAAAGTTTCTTTATGAAGCCTAGAAGATATAGGTATGTAAACATTGCTAAATCAGTTAGCAACCACTTGTATGATCATAGCCTTAAGGAGTTTATTAATAAATTGTAGCTTAAAACCATATATGAGATTACATTATTTTTTGTATCATTTTTTCTGTAATGCATTCTGAGTATAGGAAATCTTAAATATATCATTTATTTTTGAGGCCAATCAATCAGATATGTTCAATTTGTTTGTTTATTTCATTTACGTCACTTTCTGCCTACATGGGCTAACAGTCATCCCAGTACAGAGAATTCTTCTATAGAACTCTCTGGTTCTTTTAAGTGCCCACGTATAGCACTGATACATGTGGGGGCTGATCCCCGAGCGCCATTTATCTTGACACAACAAACAAGTCATAATGCTAAACATAAATCCTGAGCACCAATTTTAAAGTCTTTGGTTTGACCCAGCTGGGGATCAAACCCTTTGGCCTTCCACACCAGGAGAGGACATTCTACAACTTGAGCTAAGAAAAAAAAGTATTAGGCGAGATAAGAATAGTGGGTTTTTGAAAAGGTGTGGTAAAAATGCAACAAGTAAAATAATAGCAAACAAACCTATATATACTGCAGTTACTGTACATGTTTATCATAAATATATTGCTTACTTTATGTAACATCAGCTTAAGCATACTTTCCTTAGCATTTACAAATTTAAACTCACAAATTCTGAAGAGTGTTCATGACATCACATTTTGATGTTGTTGCTTTATTTTCACTAACAAATCATAAATTAAAAGAACAAACAAATGAACGAATGAACAAATGATTGATCGATCGATTGATAGATTGATAGATAGATAGATAGATAGATAGATAGATAGATAGATAGATACAATTGTATTAAAGTAAGATTTGTGAGCTATAGTTTCAAGCTCTCTTTTTAAATGCCCTTCATAACAACTGATTGAAAATCATGACATTTTCTGGCTTTGAAAAACTAATTTCCAACTGAAATAATTGAACCACAAATAGCAAAATCTAACAAGTCTGAATTGCACTTTCATTTCTTTGTTTCTTTCAACAAACTGTTTGTTTTTAAACTTTTGCATGAAAAAACAACCTTTAATCACATGTAATGAATAAAGGCTGATCCAACATAAATGTATTTTTAAAAGAATAAATAGCTATTCCTTTACAGACCTCTTCCAGTTTTGAACTAAATGGTTCATATAACTTTATTCTGGCTGTTCCAAATCAAGACCCATTTAAGATACAAGCATAATATTATATTACTTCCACCATTGTCTCAAGTTTATATTATATCTACAAGGAAATGTCATCAAATTTTCAAGATTAGGCCAAATTAACTTCATTTTTAACTACTTTGGCAGATGGTGACTTTAAGTTCCTGTTAGATAGAAACTCTTGAAATTAACTAATCAATGAGACATTTTACATTTTTTTAGATCTGCATGCTTTCCTGAGGCAGTCTTTGCAATGTAGAATTTATAACTGCATTCCTTATCCTTGACAGTAAGAACGAATCAATGACTATGATGAAGTGTCTGAAGGTAAAGCCATATTATACCAGAAAATCCTTATTTCTCACAACTCACGGTTTTCTTTATTGGATTCCTCCATCTTTCAGCCTGGATCAGTCTACTCTACAAACTATGGGGGTGTTTTATTACATATCTGTAACAGTGGCAAACCATGTTGTCTGTTGGATCCTCTTGTTTATGAAGCACATCAATTTTACATCCAGTGGAAAATAACTTTTCATCTATTTTTCGATAATTGTCTAGTGCCAGCTTGACAAATTAAATCCTTTGGCTGTTCCAGAGTGTCATGTCTGACAACCAGCCTGCCCTGGGTCTCAATAATCACACATGAAGCAAAGGTCAAACACAAAGTGTCTGCTATAGAGTCATTAGAGGCACTGGCAAGAGACTTAGCATCCATAACTCTTGTATAAGTAGCAGACAAAGATCTTTAAAAAAAACAAGTAACATTGCCGAGATCTGTTTATATAACACCAAGCACCAAAGGCTCATTATTAAACAATTTACTATCATTACTTCTTTACAACACCAAGTATCATAGATTTTTTTTATAACATGAAGTATCATAGGTTTTTTATAACATGAAGTATCATAGGTTTTTTATAACATGAAGTATCATAGGTTTTTTATAACATGAAGTTATCATAGGTTTTTTATAACATGAAGTATCATAGGTTTTTTAAAACATTAAGTATCATGGGTTTTTTATAACATGAAGTATCATAGGTTTTTTATAACATGAAGTATCATAGGTTTTTTATAACATGAAGTATCAGAGGTTTTTTAAAACATTAAGTATCATAGGTTTTTTATAACATGAAGTATCATAGGTTCTTTATAACACCAAGTGTCTAAGTTCTTTATATCACAAATGTATTCATTACATAGGTTCTCTATTACATCAAGTAAAAACACTGCTTTATAACACCAAGTATTATTGATTATTTATAACACCAAGTATTATAGATTATTTATTACACCAAGTTTTATAGATTATTTAAACACAAAGTATCATAGATTATTTATAATACTTAGTATTATAGATCATTTAAAACACCAAGTATTACAGATTATTTATAACACTATATGTAAGTATTATAGATTTTTTTATAATACAAAGTATTATAGATTATTTTAATACCAAGTATTATAGATAATTTATAACACCAAGTATTATAGATTATTTATAAAACCAAGTGTTATAGATTATTTATAACACCAAGTATTATAGATTATTTGTAACACCAAGTATAATAGATTATTTATAACACCAAGTATTATAGATTATTTATTACACCAAGTATTATAGATTATTTATTACACCAAGTATTATAGATTATTTATAACACCAAGTATTAAAGATTATTTGTTACACCAAGTATTATAGAATATTTATAACACCAAGTATTATAGATTATTTATAAAACCAAGTATTATAGATTATTTATTACACCAAGTATTATAGATTATTAATAACACCAAATATTATAGATTATTTATTACACCAAGTATTATAGAGTTTTTATAAAACCAAGTATAATAGATTATTTATAACACCAAGTATTAAAGATTATTTGTAACACCAAGTATTATAGATTATTTATAACCCCAAGTATTATAGTTTATTTATTACACCAAGTTTTATAGATTATTTATAAAACCAAGTATTATAGATTATTTATAACACCAAGTAATATAGATTATTTATTACACCAAGTTTTATAGATTATTTAAACACAAATTATCATAGATAATTTATAATACCAAGTATTATAGATCATTTATAACACCAGATATTATAGATTATTTATAACACTATATATAAGTTTTATAGAATATTCATAACACCAAATATTATTGATTATTTATAATACCAAGTGTTATAGATTATTTATAACAAAAATTATTATAGTTTATTTATAATACCAAGTATTATAAATCATTTGTAACACCAGGTATTATAGATTATTTATAACACCAAGTATTATAGATTATTTATTACACCAAGTATTATAGATAATTTATTAAACCAAGTATTATAGATTATTCGTAAAACCAAGTTTTATAGATTATTTATACCACCAATTGTTATTATAAGGTTCTTAAGTAGTAACATCAAGTAAAATTACTGCTTTATAAAACTAAGTAACATTGCTGTTTTATAAAACCAGGTAACATTGCTTTTTTAAAAACAGGAAGAACCATATATTACACGAGGTTCTTTTTAATATCTAAGCAGTCGTAAGGTCACCAAGCACCATTATGTTCTGTATAATAAGTATATTAAGTAATGTTGCTTCTTAATAATACCGGGCTTCATATGTTCTTTCTTACATCAAATTTCATTGCTTCTTTGATAATAAAAATCCATTCTTTAAAATACAAATTTAGCTCCATGGGTTTTGACAATATAAAGCATTATATACCATAGGTTTTATTTTATTATGCCATTCAGACCAGATGCACCATCAGTTTTTTATAACACAAAGTATCAAACATGTGAAGATGTGACAAAGAAACAACCAGACTACACTTAATTTAGGTAAGAAATAAGTATTTTTAATGACTGTGACCTTAACCTTGAAATTACAGGAGTGAATTTGGGACGCAACATATCATCTTGATGTGGTGCATATTTGAGCTAAGTTATATAAAAACATTCCTATGTATGGGTTGGAGAAGAAAAAGGTTCATTTAAGAACAGTAACCTTGACCTTTAATCTACATGAGTAAACTTGGAGCATGACACATAGTCTATAGATATGGTGCAAATTTGTGCCAAATTATGTAAAGGTATTTCTTTGTATGAAACAGAAAAAATAGTTACTGTAACCTTGACATTGAAGCTACAGAAGAAAATTTGGTGCAGTACACATTGTCTTGATATGGTGCATATTTAGGCCAAGTAGCACAGCACAGACTCACAGGTACTTGAAGCAATTTTTTTATTAAATATTTTATATGATATAAGTCTAAGTACTTTGTAATACATCATGAAATTGTGATCTTTAATGAGACTGCTTTGTAACTCTTAATGAAAGTCCTTTGAGATCTTTGATGAGACTGCTTTGTGACTCTTAATGAAAGTCCTTTGTGATATTTAATGAGACTGCTTTGTGAAAGTCCTACGTGAAATTAATGAGACTGCTTTGTGATTCTTAATGAAAGTCCTTTGTGATATTTAATGAGACTGCTTTGTGAAAGTCCTAGTAAAATTAATGAGACTGCTTTGTGATTCTTAATGAAAGTCCTTGGTGATCTTTAATGAGGCTTTTTTGTGATCCTTAATGAAAGCCCTTTGTTAATTTTAAAAAAAAAAACTTCTTTGTTATGTTAACTTCAACTTCTTTCAGATCTTAACAACACCTTTACGTGAAAGTCTTGTGTGAATTGTATAATGCTTACTGCAACTCTTTTGCATGATCTTGGCTGAGACTTTCAGTGGAAATTAAATGAGACAGCTTCAAAATCCTTACTGAGACTGATTTATCTAAACTAAATGAAACAAGAGATTCATTTAAAGTAACAACTCAACTGTTCTTGCAGTGGAATTGGTTACTGTTGTAATAATTGAGCACTGGGATTACACAGATCAGATGGTTCAAAATAAATCATGTGATTACAGCTCACTGTTTCCAAGCCTGACATGTAATTTCAATAAAGCATTCTGCTTAGCCTAAAATATCTAATATGTACAATTGAGATGGAACTTCTCTTCACAAGTAAAAAGTTATGAGAATTGCCAGTCTTTAAAGCCTTATTTGATAAAATGGCACCAGTTAAGCTATAGCCAGGAAAAATATATATATCTCCAGTTCAAGGTTTTGGATATTTCAGTAATATCAATCAATAACTTTATTCCATCAAACACTCAGACATTAAAACATTTTATACTTCCTGGTGCAAATGTAAGTTTTAGGAGTTTTAGATGTATCTTAAAGATCCACCCACATAAAACAAGAGCTGCATATTCCATAACTTTTGTAAATCTGAATGCCAATGTTCTGAAGATGTTCAGCCAAGAAATTACAGATAGAACTAAACAGATTCTCATCAAAGAATGTAATTTTTGTGAATTGTCTTTCTTTATCCCCTGGGACCGTTCACAAAACACTTTTCCATTTCCACAATACTTATTGGATTTGTACTAATTAATTCAACCCACTTAAGTCTAGCCATAATCGAATCTCCTACTTTGAGCATCAATTTATAATACCTTATCATCTTACACAGAACCAATGTAGTCTAAACAAAGTACCATCTACCTGGATAAAAAAAAAGTGGTCACTGACACATAATTTGTTTGTTTATTTATTAGAAATTAAACTTCGCTTTAACAGTATTTCAGTCATTTCACGATGCCCAACTCGTTTAAGGTGGAGGAAGACCCCAGGGAATCTCTGTACATGATTCAGGCACAGAGTGCACCTGGGGGTAGAACCACTGACCTACCGCAACCAGGCTGGAAGGCTGCGCCTCACTTGAAAAATACAAAGTGCTCAGACAGGGATTCAAACCCACAGCAGTGAGGGACTGAGAGATTGCAAATCAATGACCATAACAATGTAGCCAAAGAGGCGCTTCATTTGATACATAAGCAAATAGACATGAAATCAAAAGTTTTAACTAATGCAAACCAAATTTGGTAAAATTTCTTCCAGCGGTCATAATAATGAGAAAAACTTGTAGTTTAAATAATATTTTAGCTGTGGTGGCCATGTTGTGCATGGAGGTGGAGCCACTTCATTGAACAAAACTGAGAAAGGGGGAAGGGCCCAAAGATTTTACAGAACAAAATTTTGGTAAAATTTCATACAATGGCCCATAAAATGTCTTTTAAAGTTTTATCTTTTGTAATAGTGAATGTATATATGCTCTATCTATAGCCTTTCAAATATCCAGGTCTACTTTTTCTACTTTTCATAATCAAGTTCTACAGCGAGACTTTATTTTGAGCTCTTGCAGCCATGTGCAGATCTAAAGCAGGGGAACCATTTGAACAAAAACAAAATTGATGAGCTGTAAGGTTAATTATAAGTTAGTTTCCTAAAATTTTATCAGGTGTTTGTAAAAATAGTAATAAAGGCATTTGTCCCAATGTCCCAGGATAGACAGGCAAACAAACAGATGGATGAAGAATGTGTGTCCTATATAAAGCCCTCCCATCATCAGTCATATAAATAGGCATATATGCATGGTAAACAGTGCAGAACCTGATCATAATGCTCCTGTTGTTTTTGATCTTAGTCTACACTGCTTGATTAACTCCCATGTGGCCTGAATCTACACTGCATGAATTTTAATCACATGTATTGTGAGCCTACAATGCTGGCGATTCATTAAAGCCACTAATATTTCAAGCATTAAAACCATTAGCAGTGAATTGCATCTAAAACTAGCTCAAAGCTTTAAGTTAATATCTTGAACTGAACCGGTCAGTCTCAAAAACTTAAGAGTATTTATTTCATACAATAGTCTCCATGAAGAAAATTACAAGATGCTTCTCTTAAGTTAATGCATGCAAAATTTACCTATAATGTGGATATTTGTAAGCAACCAATAATGAAAAGGTAAATTTATACACAATATGTATATGAGAGTATACAGTGAGAAATAATCATTTTACAATGTAACTGTCAATGTTAGTAACTTTGTGAAAGTATCTTATTGAATTTTTGCATATCATATGCTGGCATCCCACATCAGTAGAAAATTAATTTTAAATCAGTTTAACGTACAAAGCTGGATCTTTTTTCTTTTCTTATTGTTTCAGAAGGCTTTGAGAAGAGGAGTAAGGAGTTGGATGGAAGTACCTATATATATGACTACATGTTCAGATGATGTATAAGGAACTGAGATCGGTAATTATATATAAGCTTTGATTCCAACCTCTGGAGAGGCCTACTGCCATGACCTTATCCAAGTATTGAAGCAACACCTGACTTATGGGATAACCATCTTGGCATACAAAACAACATCATGGCAACTATTCATATTGACCACGACATACAAAACAACATCATGGCAACTATTCATATTGACCACGACATACAAAACAACATCATGGCA
>JAULCC010114387.1:10866-22242 GCA_032358795.1 Nuttallia obscurata
ATATTGACCACGACATACAAAACAACATCATGGCAACTATTCATATTGACCACGACATACAAAACAACATCATGGCATCTATTCATATTGACCACGACATACAAAACAACATCATGGCAACTATTCATATTGACCACGCATGAACACAGCTGCAATTGGAGAAAGGTTTTGTGGCAGAAAGGGTTCTTCAATGTCTTGAAATATAAGTGTCCAGGGCAGAGTGTAACATAGACTTTTAAGTTTTGAATGGTACAAAAAAAGTTCCTAAACTGTAAACATAAATGATGTTATAAAACAGTTCAGACTAAAACAAAAGGCTGCCATACTACTGTCATTCACAACCCTGTCTCCAATTGTGAATCATAACTACTTGCCATACATACGCAATCATTTTTCATCTCCCCTATCAAATAATAAATTGACTTTCCCATGCCAACACTAGGGCATGTCCATTTGTACAATCGCCAAACCATTTGCAGTAAACCAAGCACACAGTGTCATATTAAATAGTCATAAATTTTCTCTGCTCCTTGATTTATTCATGCATTCACAATAAGCTAATTAAACTTTCATATTGTGAATCTCAAAATAGGACTGACAGAAAAATAACAATAAAGAAATCACATCTTGTAAATATTTAAGCCATGCCCTTTGCCTGCTAAATTCCATGATGGGTTTTCTATCTTAACCCTTACACTGTTTAGTAATGGCAGTGGGCTCTTCAGTCTTTGACTCTAGACCAATCCAATTATCAATTTAAGGTCAGATTCATGTGATTACCTTTTCCAGTAAAAAACATTGCAGACTCTGATCAGAGGACTCTACCTGGGTCTAATTCTGTTTATTTGCATAGCCTATCAGTCTACTTGTTTCTAAAATAGTGAAGACTAATTGGAGCCAGTTACTCTTAACATATGTAAATGAGGTGTTTGTGTTCTGCAGATCTTCCCATTGGAACAGAAAACTATAAAGACTCAGTTAATTAGTTCATTTATGTGAGTCTATCGTAATTAATCTTAGTTACTATAGAATCCAAAGGTAGTTATAGTTGGCCCTTGAAATGGATTTTGACTTGTAACAATCTGGAAAATCCTCAATTTTGACTGCACTATCTTAAAATCAACTGGAAAAGTCTATAATTTTAAAATTAAATTCTACAATTCTATTATTTCAGAAACAATACTCATCTGATGGGGAATTTATCTGTTCAAGTGTCTAGTCTGTAGGTCTATTTGACTGTTCAGTTTCAAATGATATGGAAAACCCTGAGATGTTTATTAACAACATTGGATTTGCCATTGAAGGTTTCAGTTAATTCACTTTTCAACAGATGATTTTTATAAAAGTATTTTATCATCTTGCATCTGATATATATATATATATATCTGTTAACATAAGCGTTTAAATCATGACAATGAGTTAGGACTTATTTCCTTCATGTTTGCCTGCATGCTCATTCTGATTTCTGAGATAAAAAATTACATCCTATTCAAAACAAAACAAAAAAGTAATAGAAACCTATCAATTTCTATCTTTCTCCCGTATTATTGCCTGCCCACACCATTAACTTTAAAAAAGCAATTAACATTTTAGTACCCTGCAAAACAACTGCCCTCATTTGCCAAAAAAGATTTTCTCTTTCAATCACAGTTAAAGGCCTAAGATTTAACCTTTAGCCTTCTAAGGGCAACCGTGATAGAATTTGCAAACAGCTTGGATTCAGATTAGACACCTAGTAACTCGGTGTCTTATCAGGATCCAAGCTGTTTGACACACAGCCAATTGTTTCTCCAAATATCGGGCAATTCCGATGAATTTCAAAATCTGCCTCTATAGATTGGGCCATACCTTTTTTTGTCAGGGAGCTGAAACTATCCAGTTAGATTGAAAGGTCTGAGTTCGTTTTTTTCCAGGGATGCAGGATCAGTCTTTCCTCCTCCAGAAAAAAACTGGAAGATTCGTCACATAACCTGAACAAGCTGTGTCCTTAAATTGTGGCTATAATCTAAATGAACAAACTTTACTCATAAACTGCTGAATAAGCATTTATAAATATTCATGGGTAAATTACAATACTCTCAACTTGTGTGCTTTGCAGAAATTTCTGATGTTTCTATGGCAAACAATGCCTTTCTAATATGAGATAAAAATTAAGGTATGTAGATAGTCTTATCTGAGTCGCACTGTTTTCCTAATTTATTTAAATTGTCTTGTTGTTTGTTTGGTCAAGTTATTATTGATGCAATTAAACATAGTTGTGGCTGCATGTATGTTCACAGTCCTTATATATAAGCTTTACCTTTACACAACACAACATTCTTGTGAAAATTATAAAACTTTCAGATTTTCATAGATCATGTGTATATACAAAAACAAATAAATAAATTTAAATATATATATAAATAAATAAAAAAAAGTTTACCAGGGTATTTGTAAATTTATTGCTAATATATTAAAATTGTCATGGCCCAAATCTGCATTCTTGCTTTCAAGTTGAAAAATATATTATATTCTCAAGAAGTATTGGCAAATTGCTGGCACTATATAATGGGCAAACTGAATATCCTATTATGAACAAACAGTGTAGACCCTCAAATTAAAAAAAATTCTCCATCCCCAAACCCCCTTTAAAAGATCAGAATGGGGATGCTGAACATCCTGTAATTTATATAATGGACCAGTCTACTGTGAAAGATGGAACTTATAATCCTCAATGATAGTGTATTATCCTTCAATTTCCTGTTTGATTGATCTGTCAATCTTGGACTACCAGACCTGTGCTGGCATGGATCCCTGGCACATTAAGAAGTAGGAAATGTTTATACTGACCCAGAGGTAAAGGCCATGAGGTACTATGTATGTCTGTGTCTCCTGGGCAGCCTCACTCTCCTCCTCCATAACCTCAGACTTCTCTGCCATTGAACAGCTGATCTATTTTCAAATCACATGTAATCACTGTATCCACTTCTTTTTTTTATCCAACTTTAATGAAATCTTATCTAATCAACTGCACTTGTCAACACTCAATAATTACTTGACATTTCACTGTATCACTGTATAGACATTCCGGATCAACTCACTTTAAATCTTCTCAAATTAACTGCTATTGAATGTAATCACTTAATTAGCTTGTATTTTGCTATAACCATACCATAACTGACTTTTGATATCAACTGATTTACTGATATTCCATAACACTCTCCATCTCTGAACAATTTCCCATAGACTTTTCATACATCTCTGGAAATTTCTATCTACAGGCATACTGAGTCCATCAATTATCCAATAATTTTTGCTGTCTAGAAGCAGAATTTCCTTCAATTCTCAATGTAGCATATTTCCTTATTAACATCCCAATGTATCGTTGCAACATATTTCAATTCCCCTAATAAAATGGGAAACCTACTGAACTGTTCCCATACAATAAGCTTCACCACTGCAGCTGTCAAGAAGCAAGCTATTGATATGCTTAATTCCCTTGCAGAGAAACTCAGCTTCCTTCTTGAATAACTGAGATATATACGAAAATTTCCTATATCCAATATTCTTATACTGCACAAATATGGAGATCGAAAAATTAAGGGTGCTAGGACCAGTGATCCCCTCAGCTCCTTATGCAGTGTCAGATATCCCTCTCAAGACATGTCAGGAGTTCCTTTTAGTATTACATCCTTAACTCCCAACATTGGCTGCTGTCCTGCAGCGTTCCACCTGACATTCTGGCTGCTACTACCAGTTTTATCTCTACTTTCACAGAGACCGAGATGATCTGAGAGTAATCTCCCAATCACCCGCCACTACCTGTATACACATTCCATATACATAACCACACTTGCCCCCTTACTTCATTATTTTTTTACAGTTTTATTACTTTTCCAGTTCTGTGGTAGACCTTGCTTTACTCTTCCAGAATGTCTGGGACAATTTCTGCGATGCAATAACTGTCATAAGCCTTTTAAAGGTGGACTTCCAAAATATGTTTAATTCTTTTTAATTCAAAACAGAATCACTCCACGTTTTAAATACTTAAATTATGTACATAAAAAGAAAAGCTGTGTGCAGAATTTATAGAAATGTTTTATATATAACGCAAGAATAGCTGGGCTTACTTTCTCTGTCTGAAGCCTGCTGTTATTTTTAAAATAGTGCATTTAGAACTTGTGCAAATGTATGAGAATTACCACATTCTGCCTCCAATTTATAAATGCATCATATATGCTTTGATGGGAGTTACCAAATTTTACCTCAAATTCACAAATGCATCATACATGCTTTGATGGCTGTGATGTTGTTTTAATTGAGATAATCATAATGATTTAAATACTATAAAAGCAATGTTAAAACCCTAAAAAAAACACAACAATAAAAAAAAACTTTTAAGCAGACTTAAATATCAAGCCTATCACTCACTTTAAATATTTCAGTTTATTCCTATCTCTTCTATCACCTGCAAAACAAATTTTCTATCCAAGAAAATTATAATCCTCTTTGATTCCAATACAACCATTAAATTATCCCAA
Organism: Nuttallia obscurata; assembly: GCA_032358795.1. Classification (NCBI taxonomy): domain Eukaryota; kingdom Metazoa; phylum Mollusca; class Bivalvia; order Cardiida; family Psammobiidae; genus Nuttallia; species Nuttallia obscurata. Next base: position 15,387 of record JAULCC010114387.1, read on the forward strand.
TGATTCCAACTGCTGCCAAATTAATCTAATGCTACTACACGATCAAATAAATATTAACCAAGTTAGTGAAAGTGGTTTTAAAGCAAGAAGCGCCAAATTTATAGTCCCTCCTGCTAAATTTTTGGTTTTATTGGCAGCTGTCATTGACATCATAAGTCATGTGCTCACATCAGACTCTTTAAAATCTGGCATAGACTGTACAGGTTGTCTTGGGTTTGCCAACAGTGTAGAACCATATAAAATGGCTCCCTTTCAATCTATTGGGAAAAAAATTCATAAAAAAATTTCCTAGGACACAAAATGGGCTCACATGTAGAGAATTGGAAGCATTAACAATAGACAAGAGAACCATTTGGTATAGTAATCGCTCACCTGAAATTTCCACATACAAAATGTGAAAATCTTTAAAGCATACCTACCATTTGGACAATCTCAATAGATGATCAGTATATGATTGATCTTTCACATTAAATGTTTAAGCTCCAGCTTATGTACAATTTTTAGTAATGAAACTACAAAGTTATCACAGTATCATCCTATCTAAAGTAAAAAGGTCATGGGGCAGGACTAAATCTAACCCAATTAGTCATCATTCACACAAACTTAGTTTATAATGCTACACACACAATATCTATGATATCTATGCTTATAAGCTTGAAGTTTGTGGAGAAGATTTTATAAGTTTTAACTATATATAGGTCTATGTAAAACTAGCCCCCTCCTTAGCTGCCATGTTTTTAGTGAACCGACATGACATAAAGAATTTTATAGAGGGACACCAAATGAACATGATATTCTTTGAAATTGAGCCAGCTGTTTCAGAGTAGATTTTCAGTTTTTAATATCGCCATAAAAATATATTACGGTGAAATCTAACCCCAGTCATTTCTGCGAAAGATTTTTAAATGTTTTCTGTTAGGGTGCCACTTGGCAAGGACTAACCAAGGACATTTTATGTGACTGGTTTGTCTGTGCCAGGACAGTCAGACAAGCGAAGGTTCAGTCCCACATGTATCAGTGCTATACGCTAGGCGGTAAAAAAACAAGAGAGGAGACTACAGGAAGAGTTCTCCATATCTGCTAGCTTCCTTCTCTCTTCGGCGTTCATTAGTATTTCATGTGATGTTTGATTGAAATCGACCCAGTGATTTTGAAGGAGATACTGGTTGAAGGCAAATAATGGTGACAGATGGACCACAACAGATGAAGGACAGACCCCAAGCACAATAGCTTACCCTTGAGCACTTCAGGTGAGCTAAAAATTCATATACAGCATTGTAATACAGTATAATACCTGTGTAGCAGGTCAAAGTGGATACCACACTTACATACTTATAATTAACAAGAATAGCATTGATGCAAATCATGTGATCACAATATAAGAATCCACTGGTTTACAGATTATAACCAATTGTTAGAGAATTCACTTTAAAGTCAAATGCATTCTACAACTACAAAAAAAGCAAAATGTTTCTGAATTAATTTCAATTTAGAAAAAAACAATTATACTCGGTGTCAAATAGGTAGGAATGTAAAGAAAAAAAAGCAACAATTGTTCCCTATTTATCAATGTCCATAATAGATATTCTTTCAAAAAAGACATAAAGACAGAATGATGTCCTCACCCTGTATGTCTCTGTTTTATCCCCTCCCCACCTCTCTTTTTCTCTTTCTCTCGCCTTCCCTCCTTCTCACATTTCTCATGCTCTGTGTCTTGCTCACTCACACTCTCCCGCCCCCTCTCTCTTTCTCACTCTCAAATTACAATATTGCATGAAAATTATATCATGCAATCTTTATAGCAATAGCTAATGTCAGATGGTACTTCAAGGCTCAAACTTCAACATTTGCAATAAATAATGGCTTCAAGCAACAGTCTAATATCAGGTGCATCACTTGTAGGTCAGATAGACAGGTGGTCTATGTTAGCTGCACATGTTTCTATTGCTATTTATTATCAAACTAATCGGGCAAGTATTTATCTAGAACAACCTTTAATACCTAAGGATCACAGGCAAGGAGCAACCACTTGGAAATATCACACAAATTAATCAGTTTAAATGATGTTTAATATACCCTTAACTGATGTAGAAGTATTGCAATAAGTAGTGCTCTCCTTCCTAACCAATTAGTATAAAGCACCAGTAATTGAATGTGCATGTTAAGGTGTTACAGTGTAGCAGTAACCTGCAAGTAAAGACAGCAGTAATGGCAGCATCTTGTGAAGACATTTTGATTGGTCTTGATCTACACACAGCCTATAAAGTTTAGGCACTGCACCAACTGTTGCTTGGAATGCTGATCAGTTTGATATTTATGGCAACTTTAATAGCAGACTGAACATCAAGTTTATAGCTGAAATTTAAGACTTGTTGCTAAGCAGGTAAACCAGCAATGCTAGTGCACATGACAAATATTTGTCACTGGCAATGTTAGTGTACATAATACATGTTTGTAATTCTAGTGCATCTAATTCAACATTTTTGTGACTAACAATGCTAGTGTACATAATATATGATTTTAATTCTAGTGTAAATAACACAAATATTTGTTACATGCAATGCTAGAGAACAAAAAGCATAATTGTAACTTTTGTATATATTTCATACATGTATTTGTCACATGCAATGCTAGAGTACAAAAAGCATAATTGTAATTTTTGTATATATTTCATACAAATTTTTGTCACATGCAATGCTAGAGTACACTTAAAGGACCAAAGGTACTGAGGGAAGGTGAAAAGGTGTTGTGTCAACTTAGTGGAAACAAAAGGCAATATTGTGTAAATGATGCTCCAAACAGTTTTGAAGAATTGCTAAGGTTCAAACTGTTGTTTTGTTTTTTTTTGTTTTTTTGCTACAGACATTTTTTTCACCAGTGCCCATGTTTACTACTGGCAACACCAGGATTTCACTGGCAGCAGCTGTTTCGGTGGTCATTGTCAAGATATAATGTTTATAGTCAGAGAACCTTGCGAAAGGAAACTTAAAAATAAAATTTTGCAAAATTAAATGAAAACGTTTGCATTTCACTGCTTCAAATCCTGTATTTGACATATAATTGTTAGAGGAAAAGCAACCCAAAATTTGAATGCATCTTGAATTGAAGTAACAGTGAACAAATTTTGAAATTCTGACTAAAATCAAAGAAGTACACGTTTTATGAATTTCAAAATTACAAAATTGTGGAATTACAAAATTGTAAATTATGCAAATGAGCTAGAGCGTTTCCTGAAATTGATAACAAAAGGGAGTATAAGTTTTTTTTAAATGAACTTAACCTAAGGCTTTATTATCATTTCTGTAAGCTGATATCAAAATCTATAGTATCTAGACAAACAAGAGGGCCATGATGGCCCTAGAGGCGCTCACCTGAATATGATAGCCTTACCCTGGAGGCCATGATTTTTTACACATGAAAATAGTTTGAACAATCCAAGGAACATTTATGCAAAATTAACTTCAAATCTGGCCTCCAGTTTTTGAAAAAGAAGATTTTTTTAAGTTTTCACCATATACATATATGGAAAACTGACTTCTCCCCCTGGCGGCCAAGCTATTTTACTAATCAAAGTAATTTGAATAATCTTTGTAGTGGGTCACCTAAGAAACAAATATGCCAAATTATTTTCAAATCTGGCCATTAGTTTTGGAGAAGAAGATGTTTTAAGTTTTTACTATAAATATATATGGGAAACTGACTCAGCCCCCTGGCAGTCATGTTTTTTTCACTGATCAAAATAATTTGAACAATCTTTGTAGTGGGTCACACAAGGTACATTTGTTCCAAGTTATTTCAAAAATGGCCTCTAGTTTTGGAGAAGAAGATTTTTAAAGTTTTCACTATAAACATATAAGGGAAACTGACTCCGCCCCCTGGCCGCCATGTTTTTTTACTGATCAAAATAATTTGAACAATCTTTGAAGAGGGTCACATAAAGTACATTTGTGCCAAATTATTTTCAAATCTGGCTGCTAGTTTTGGAGAAGAAGATTTTTAAAGTTTTCACTATATACATAGAAGGAAAACTGACTCCGCCCCCTGGCGGCCATGTTTTTTACAGATCAAAATAATTTGAACAATATTTGTAGAGGGTCACACAAGGTACATATGTGCCAAATTATTTTTAAAATCTGGTCACTAGTTTTGGAAAAGGAGATTTTTAAAGTTTTCAGTATATACATATAAGGAAAACTGACTCCGCCCCCTGGCGGCCATGTTTTTTTTACAGATCAAAATAATTTGAATAATCTTTGTAGAGGTTAACCCAAGGAACACTTATGCCAAATTATTTTCAAATCTGGCTACTAGTTTTGAAGAAGAAGATCTTTAAAGCTATTCCTTTCTGTTGCCATGGCAACCAGAGTTCTGCATGGAGTCAAATTCTTTGCACAACTTTGAAAGAGGACCATCCAAGGAACATTTTTATAAAGTTTTATTACAATTGGCCAAGCCGTTTAGGAGGAGATGATGACGAACGGACGACAGACAAAGGACAGTCACAATAGCTCACCATGAGCCTCTGGCTCAGGTGAGCTAAAAACATATGACAAAATATTTAGAAACAGTATCATTTTTTGACTATATAATTATATTAGTGTGGGATTGACCTCACAAACTTTAAGATTGTCATCCCCATGATTCGCCATTTTGTTTAATTTAATATAGTAATATCTTGCTAAAATGAAGTCCAATTTTAAAACTTCTTTCATTTTTAGGAATGATTTTCAGATATCTTGGATATAAGACCTACTTATTTTTAGGGTTGCATTTCCCTTTAAGTATTCTGAGGCCTGTTCTAGAATTAACTATTTCAGCCTTTAAAATAGGTTTTTACCAAAGAAAACTGATTTCTTTTTTTTCATTTGTATTAAAGATATGCACAATAAGTTCAAAATAAACTAACTGTTTAAAATAAAATAATTTAGATAGATAGACTTATCGGTATGTCTGAAGGGGATGGACATTACAGATAACTTTCAAGCCTTTAAAAGCTATTTTAAGAAAGGAAATAAAGCTTTAATTTATTGTTTATGAATAATATATAAACATAAAACAATTACACAAAACAAACAGCTACTCAGCATGTAATAGATTTTATTCAATATTGAAGCACACTTCTTGTGAGTAGGAATATTAAAGCGACAGTAGCACATACCAGTAGTTAACTGAAAGCACTTAGCTAAGCCAGTCTTTATACAGTGGCCTATTGTTTCCAAATGATATTGAGCTACATTCTTCTCCCCATCTCTGTAATGACCACATAGAGTTTTCGTTCTCTTCTACAAACCTAACTGTCTTTTGGTCGTCTTTACATGGGTGGTTCCCCTCTCTTCGTTTACTAATTACTGAATTAACTTATTCAAGTTAGTTAATTAGAGACACAACACTGTAAACCACTTATTTGTTTGTAATTAATAGAGAGTTAACTACTGATCAATTTTGTATTACAGCTGGAGTTCTTCACCTATGCCCCCTTTCAGCTTTGCCCCCTCGAGCGTATATCCGGTAAATAGTATCTATATTCTGCTATTGCGGTGGCGCATGGGCAGAAAGACATGAAAATACTCTATTATCTCACCACATAAACTCCCGCAGAGCGTGATATAATAATCCTTGGTTGCTAAGTGATAGACTGTTTCTTGATTCGTATGATGAGTTCTCACAGGAATTTCCAACTTTATGCTATAAATAGCTGTGAGATTAACAAAGATATATGGGATGAGATGCATCATTTTAAACAGCATGGCATGGAAGAATACATGTACTGTGTACACTTTGCACATCAAACAGTTGTGTAATAAAGCATTTATGTTCTTATAAAGACAATGCAACAAAGACAACCGCCCAGTTAGCCCAAGTGGTAGATAGGCCACTTTCGGTGTGGGAGGCTGCGGGTTCAATCCCCGGCCGGGTCATACCAAAGACTTTAAAAATAGTAGTAATGGCTTCCCTCCTTGACACTCAGCATTTAGGGTTAGCATTACAACTGGTTTGTCAGTGTTAGGATAAAGTGACTGGGGTTCATCCCCCATGTGTATCAGTGCTATACACTGGGCATAGTTCTCTACAGAAGAGTTCTGTGTATCCCCTTCCCTCTCCTCAGGACGTCAGTTAGCCCTAGCTGGCAGAAAGTGACGTAAATCAAGCAAACAAACAAAAGACGATGCAAAGGCAACCGAAATAACGTGTTTTTTCATTATAAAAATGTAACACTCAGTTTGAAGTACAGATCAACAACCTTTGCCAAATAATACAGTCAAGCAAACAGAACTACATTTATTCGGTGTGGCTACATTATATTGTAGAAGTACTTAGGTGCACTCCATGACCCCTCCCCCCCCCCCCAAAGTGATAACAAGAGTCAGTTTCACCTTCCTAAAATGCATAATTGTAACTTTTGTATATATCATACACATTTGTGTCACTGGCATTACTAGAGTACAAAAAGCATAATTGTAACTCTTGTATATATCATACAAATTTCTGTCACAGGCAATGCTAGAGTACAAAAAATAAAATTGTAACTTCGTATATAACAAACAAATATTTGTCAGAGGCAATGCAAGAGTACAAAAAGTATAGTTGTTACTCTTGTACTTATATATTATACAAATATTTGTAACAGGCTATGCTGTACATATTACATGTCTGTAACTAGTATATATAACACCAATATTTGATGGCAATGCTAGTGTACATAATACATGTCTGTAACTAGTATATATAACACCAATATTTGATGGCAATGCTAGTGTACATAATACATGTCTGTAACCAGTATATATAACACCAATATTTGATGGCAATGCTAGTGTACATAATACATGTCTGTAACTAGTATATATAACACCAA
>JAULCC010114388.1:2660-13968 GCA_032358795.1 Nuttallia obscurata
CATCTCTGCTGAGGTAGTGGTTCTGTGTCCAGCTCATGCCACATCTCTGCTGAGGTAAAGGTACTGTGTCCAGCTCATACCACATCTCTGCTGAGGTAGTGGTTCTGTGTCCATGCCACATCTCTGCCGAGGTAAAGGTTCTGTGTCCAGCTCATGCCACATCTCTGCTGAGGTAAAGGTACTGTGTCCAGCTCATACCACATCTCTGCTGAGGTAGTGGTTTTGTGTCCAGCTCATGCCACATCTCTACTTAGGTAAAGGTTCTGTGTCCAGCTCATGCCACATCTCAGCTGAGGTAAAGGTTCTGTGTCCAGCTCATGCCACATCTCTGCTGTTGTAGTAGTTCTGTATCCAGCTCATGCCACATCTCTGCTGAGGTAGTGGTTCTGTGTCCAGCTCACCCCACATCTCTGCTGAGGTAAAGGTACTGTGTCCAGCTCATACCACATCTCTGCTGAGGTAGTGGTTCTGTGTCCAGCTCATGCCACATCTCTTCTGAGGTAGTGGTTCTGTGTCCAGCTCATACCACATCTCTGCTGAGGTAAAAGTTCTGTGTCCAACTCATGCCACATCTCTGCTGAGGTAAAGGTTCTGTGTCCAGCTTATGCCACATCTCTGCTGTGGCAAATGTTCTGTGTCCAGCTCATACCACATCTCTGCTGAGGTAGTGGTTCTGTGTCCAGCTCATGCCACATCTCTGCTTTGGTAGTGGTACTGTGTCCAGCTCACCCCACATCTCTGATGAGGTAAAGGTTCTGTGTCCAGCTCATGCCACATCTCTGCTTTGGTAGTGGTACTGTGTCCAGAACAAACCACATCACTGCTAAGGTAACGTTTCTGTTTCTAGCTCATACCACATCATTGTTGTGGTAGTGATTCTGTGTCCAGCTCATACCATAGGACTGCTGTAGTAATGTTTCTGTCTCCAGCTCATTCCACATCTCTGCTGTGGTAGTGGAACTGTGTCATGGTTATACCCTATCTCTGCTGTGGTAGTGTTACTGTGTCAAGTTCATACCATATCTGGGCTGTGGTAGTGGAACTGTAGTGTAACTGTGTCCAGCTCATACCACTTGGCTGCTGTGGTTATGTTTCTGTGTCCAGCTTATACCACATGGCTGCTGTTGTAGTGGTACTGTGTCCAGCTCACTCTACATCACTGCTGTGGTAATGTTTCCATATCCAGCTCATACCATATCATGCTGTTGTAGTGGTAATGTGTCCAGCTCACTCTACATCACTGCTGTGGTAATGTTTCCATATCAAGCTCATACCATATCATACTGTGGTAGTGGTAGTGTCAAGTTCATACCACATCGCTGCTGTGGTAATGTTTCTGTGTCCAACTCATACCACATCACTGCTGTGGTAGTGCTACTGTGTCCAGAGCAAACCACATCGCTGCTTTGGTAATGCTTCTGTGTCTAGCTCATACCACAATACTGCTGTGGTAGTGATACTGTGTCCAGCTCATATAACACATCACTGCTATGGTGATGTTTCTGTCTGCAGCTCATTGCACATCTCTGCTGTGTTAGTGGTACTGTGTCAAGTTTGTATCACATCTGTGCTGTGGTAGCGTTACTGTGTTTAGCTCTTACCACATCTCTGCTGAGGTCGTTGTACTGTGTCCAGCACATATCACATGGCTGCTGTTGTAGTTGTCCAGCTCCAACCACATCTCTGTTGTGGAAGTGGTTCTGTGTCAAGTTGGAACCACATGGCTGCTGTGGTTATGTTTCTGTGTCTAGCTCATACCACAACACTGCATTTGTAGTGGTACTGTGTCCAGCTCACCCCACATCACTGCTGTGGTAGTAGTACTGTGTCCATCTCATGCCATATCACTGCTGAGGTAGTGGAATGTGTTTAGCTCAGACCACATCACTGCTGTGAGAGTGGTACTGTGTCCAGCTTATACCCCATCACTGCTGTGGTAGTTGTACTGTATCAAGTGCATACCACATCACTGCTGTGGTAATGTTCCTGTGGCCAGCTGATACCACATGGTTGCAGTGGTAGTGGTACTGTGTCCAGCTCATGCCACATCACTACTGTGGTAATGGAACTGTGTCCAGCTCACACTTCGTCACTGCTGCGGGAGTGGTACTGTGTCCAGCTAACACTACATCACTGCTATGGTAATTGTACTGTGTCAAGTTCATACCACATTTCTGCTGTGGTAGTGGTACTGTGTCCAGCTCATACCACATAAGTGCTGTGGGAGTGGTACTGTGTCTTGCTCATACCACATCACTGCTGTGGTAGTGGTACTGTGTCTAGCTCATACCACATCACTACTGTGGTAATTGTACTGTGTCTGAAGTTCATACCACATTTCTACTGTGGTAGTGGTACTGTGTCCAGCTCACACCACATCTCTGCCACGGGAGTTGTGCAGTGTCCAGCTCAAACCACATCACTACTGTGGTAGTGGTTTTGTCTAGCTCATACCACATCGCTACTGTGGTAGTGGTTTTGTCCAGCTCATACCACATCGCTACGGTGGTAGTGGTTTTGTCCAGCTCATACCACATCGCTACTGTGGTAGTGGTTTTGTCCAGCTCATACCACATCGCTACTGTGGTAGTGGTTTTGTCCAGCTCATACCCCTATCTCTTTCGGTGAGGAAGCTTTCCAGCTAGCATATGGAAGGAAAGCTCTGTAGTTCTACTTTGGGATGCCAGGGGTCTTCCTCCACTATGAAAAGTCACCAAAAAACTGTGTTGATGCAGTTTAAAAACCCATTAAAAAAATCAAATTAAGAAATCATCATCATTCTTCACCATAACATACTCAGTAAGGCTTATTAAAATTCCTTGCAGCCAGCAATTCACCAGAAAACTTGATAATCAACATGTACAGAACTTTTCATCTCCTTTTAATTTGTCAGTGCTCTTGCTTTTTAAAGCAAACCATATGGAAAATACCAATCTAGGATTAATTTGCAGGCAATTAATCATCAAAGACAATTTGCTGACAGTATCGGATTCGGCTTGCACTTTAAGTTTCATAACAAAAAAAGATTTGATCTTATAGAGGTGTTGTGAGAGTGTTGCAATCTGAATGTATCTGTTCATTTTAAATTTATCTGTTTACTTTGAGTTAATCTGTTCACACGATTGTGGACTTAGAATAATTAGAATGTTTGCTTTTATTGCAGCTGTCTTTTAAGATGATACATGATGAAAAAGAAAAAAAACAGGCCTGTGTTAACAAATCTTTTCAAAATTAGGATCAGGATCAAATAATTATTATCTAACATCTTCAATATACTTTCTTTGAAATTTAAGATATGTTAACCTTTGTTTCAGAAAGTCACATAGAAATGATTGTTTATATAATAAAAAATAATTCTTTGCATTAGAAAGGCTGACTCTTTATTAAAAAATAACTCGAAAGAGATTCAGACTTTATTAGGATCAATTACATATTTTACATCTTTCTCATCAACATTTACTGAAATATTATTTTAAGTTCAAATCTGTATCCCTTTTCAACAACCTGGATTACTTATATCAATCATGTTGGTCTTTAAAAGCAATACTGAATGAGAAAATCAAAATTATAAATTTTATCCTGGTTTTGTGAACTTGGGGCCAGGGAAAATAGATGGATGTTATATTATCATTCTTTATACATGTTTACTAGGATTTGCAAACAGTGTAAGCCCAGTTTATAAGCATCAATATGAGCTATCTGATTGTGTTTGAACCATTTGAGGGAGTTAGTGAATGAGTGAGTGAAATTTGGTTTACATACAGCACATATCAGCACACAAAGGCTATTTACATGTAGTGCCGAAAACATTTAAATTAAATCATGGAAAATATATGAATACACAATTGCAGAATTCATAATCGTATTATACCTTGATCAACAAGTATTGTCAAATATATACAGCTATATTTTCATAATATAAAGAGTAAATACAGAACTTTAAAAATTCAAGAAATGAATGGAAACTAGGTTTGGTTAAATAGTTTTTCATTTCATTTTAAGATATTTTAGCTTTACATTTACCCTTGAGTGGAAAAAGCATTTTCCATGAAAATTCCCTTTAAAATGAAAGAAAGTTGAGCTAGAGATGGAGAAAATTGAGATAGAAATGTGAAAAAAGTTGAGCTGGAGACAGAGAAAGTTAAGCTAGAGATGGAAAAAGTGAAGATAGAGACAGAGAAAGTTAAGCTAGAGATGGAAAAAGTGAAGTTAGAGACAGAGAAAGTTAAGCTAGAGATGAAGAAATTTGAGCTAGAGATGAAGAAAGTTAAGCTGGAGACAGAGAAAGTTAAGCTAGAAATGGAGAAAGTTAAGTTAGAGATGGAGAGAGTTAAGCTAGAGATGGGGAAAGTTAAGCTAGAGAAAGAGAAAGTTAATCTAGAGATGGAGAAAGTCTAGGTAGAGACAGAGAAAGTTAAGCTAGAGACATAGAAAGTTAAGCTAGAGATAGAGAAAGTTAAGCTAGCGACAGAGAAAGTTAAGCTAGAGTTGGAGAAAGTTAAGCTAATGATGAATAAAGTTAAGCTAGAGATGGAGAAAGTTAAGCTAGAGATGGAGAAAGTTAAGCTAGAGATAGAAAAAGTTAAGCTTATGACAGAGAAAATTAAGATAGTGATGGAGAAAGTTAAGCTAGAAATGATTAAAGTTAACCATTTACATGGTCTGTGCCATTTCTACTAATGGCTTCTTTGAATGGAAATGTCATGCAATACAGATGACAGAAGTTATAAGCATAACAGTGAATTGGCTATTTGGGTTTTAAGTGTCACCTACCGACATATAGAGGTCATAATTATGGGTACTGACATTTTTTACAGCTTCTCATGGTGGACAAAGACCCCAGGAGATTCGAACCCACAGCCCCACAGGGACTATAGGCCAGGTCAATGACTCTAATCACTGAGCTACAAAAAACCCTCGAACTACAGTAAAACCTCCCTATAACACCCCTCGAACTACAGTAAAACCTCCCTATAACACCCCTCGAACTACAGTAAAACCTCCCTATAACAGCTCTTAGAGAGCAGTACACCTTCTTTTCAACAATGTTGTCAAAAAGCATCCAAATTAGCCAATTACAATTACTCGTAATACACTATCCACTTCCAGTGCTGGAGGTTGTTGGTTTGATCACTGGCTGAGTCAAACCAAAGATTTAAAAATTTAGAGTGTGAATGGTTTTCCCTCCTTGATCCTCAGGTTTTAGAAGTTAGCATTACAACTTGTTTGTTGATGTCAAGATAATGTTAATTGCCAGGGCTCTTCCATGTATCAATGCTATACACATTGGGCTCCTAGAGGAACTAGAGAGTTCTACACAAGGAGTTTTCTTTTCTCACTTCCCTGTCTCTGGGACACACATCCATTAGCCTTTAGATGGCATTAAGTGACTTATACAAACAAATAAACAAACATAACTTTATAGAGCAACAACCCCTCTATAGCAGTCAGATTTAATGGAGAGGTTTCATTGTATTTTCATCATTGAACAGCATATTTAATGCGTGACGATTTCCTCAACATCAATAAGCTAACAGCTTATTTATTTGAGAAACTTGATCAATAATTCTTAAGATGATTTTTTGTCAAATTTTTAATTAATTATCCTTAAACATCTTCTTAATGACCCTGGTGGCCTAACATTTTCCTGAACAAAATATTGGGCTATTTTTAGCTCTGTTCATTTCCAAAGACTTATGCCATGATGCGTTGTACAGCCATCCTTCCTTCTATCATTACTTCCTTCTCTCCTTCCTTTTTAGCTCTACTATTCGAAGAATATGGAGAGCTATTACAGTCGCCTTTTCGTCGGCATTGCCAGCTTGGTGAAGGTTTTGCATGTAAGGCCTTTTCTCAGAAACCATATATGCTATTGCCATGAAACTTCACAACCTTATCCAAAGTCAGTTTGACCTTGTAAAACAAGTTCAATAACTCTTGATTGGATTTTGGCTGAATTATTCCCCACTTTTAGACATAGAAAGTTTTGTTAAAGTTTGGGAGCAAGGCCTTTTCTCAGAAACCATATATGCTATTGCCATGAAACTTCACACACTTATCTGAGGTCATAACTTGATCATGTAAAACAAGTTCAATAACTGTTGATTGGATTTGGGCTGAATAATTTCTCCTTTTTGGACTTAAAAAGTTTGGTTAAAGTTTTGCGTGCAATGCCTTTTCTCAGAAACCAACAACATGAAATATCAAACATCGTAAAAAGGGATGGTTTAGGGACAGAGAAAGCTCGGGTTAAAACCATGTATGATATTGCATTAAAACTTCACATATGTATTTGAGGTCATCACATAACATTGTTTGACAAGTTTCATAACTCTAGATTTAATTTGGGCAGAATTATTTCCCCTTTTTGGACTTAAAAAGCTGGGTTAAAGTTTTGTGTGCAAGGCCTTTGCTCAGAAACTATAACTCTAGATTGTATTTTGAATGAATTATTTCCCCTTTGTGTCAAAATGCCAATTAGTCGAGCTTGCTCATAGATTAGATATTGCTCAAGAAAGTTTTAAAACCATATAGGCAAGAATCAGTCAAGTTAAAGTCAGAAGTGGTTGAGCCTGTTACATCATGTAGATGAGAATATAACTATATAGTCCAGTCTGTATAGTATGCATTGTATAAAAAAACACAAAAAACATCTGCAGAGTATGCATCTTCATTTTACAATAACAAACTAGTGTCTAATAAGGAATATCCAGTAGTTTAAAAGATAATAGAGTGTTTCTTTGAATGAGGTTTTCCATTGGCAAACATTGAAGACCCTGGTTCTATGCATATGGCTACTGTCAATTCTTGGTTTTCAATGTTTTGCTCGTGTAAAAATCTACATTGTTATTAAGCTCAAGTGAAATTTAATTTACTGCAGTTTATGCTCGACACAAAAATCAGTGATAGTTTGAAAGTAAATCACATGCACCTTTATGCTTGTGGTAGTTAAGGTTAAAAACAGTTTGCTGAAATTGATGTGTGTTGCACGAGTCTACTGTAACTTTATGCATTAAGGCTGGGGGAGAATTTAATTTCCCATTCCTTTAAGATGACAAATTTTAAGAAATTTTCGGGTTTTGATTTGATTTGTAAAATGTCAGGCAATTCCAATGTTAAGATAGCATGCAAAGCTTATATGTTGTTTTATAAGTTGACGGCAATTGAAAATTATTTGATGTCTTAAGTGCTATGGTAAATTTTGTACTGAGTATCTGGTTATTTGTAGTTCTAGAGTCAGAAAACAGGTCTTCTTATCAAATAGTTAGGGATCTGACACTATAATCCACCAATATGTAAGAGAAAATATGGACCTGCATTTGTTGGACTTTTTTTCTTAATGGCTAGATCGATATTGATGGAACTTTACACAGCTGCAGTATATGACCTAAGGATGTGCATGAAGAAGATCCCAGTCATATATTTCAAAGGAGGTAATTGAACTAACTTTTTTATTTAATTGAACAAAGTTGAGTTTCTCTCTATGTTTCCTATGTAGAAAATGTAGTAAGTAATGCAGTTACAATGTCTTGCTCAAGGAAAGGAGTCAAGCTGACGACCTCCGATTTATTAGACCCTGCTAAAACCTACTAAGTTCTTGACATGTTCTTAAACTATTCATAACATTATTCAAGTACTATTCAAGAACTTTTAAAGTTCGTGAACTTCTATGAAGACCTGTTCAAGCACAGTTCAAGAACTGTTCCTATCTGTTCAAGAACTGTCAAGAACTGTTCTTGAAAATAAGAACTGCATTTCGCAGGGGATTTAAGACTTAAGTGTGAACACATTTGAGTTTGAGAGTCTCTCTATGATTTCTTTGTTGATAGATTTAGTATTATTAAAGCAATGCATATTGTTTCTTTGCTGTATCAATTTTTCTACCAAAAAGACCCATTATTTTATAAACTTACTTTTCATCCTAAACAATTAATGTTTTGTTTGTAGTGCAAATAACTTTGAACAAGGGATTAAAGTACATGCAAGGTCAAAGGACTTGAGTTAAAGAAAGTTCTCATTTTTTCTCCCTTAGAGCTTGCATCAGTTGAACTGACTACTTGTCTTGGTTTTGTTTTTGTAGCTTCTTTCTGGTATAATTCAATTAAGAGAAATGTATAAGAGCATGCAATTTGATTGGAAATGGATTGTTGCTGGGGTGTTCCTTTTGGTATTTTTTGGTATTTTCATTGACATTTGTTTTCTGGAAGGAAATTGATGGGTGCTGTTGTGGTATCTAGATCAAACTTCTGTTGTTACAACAAGTATGGTGCATAATTAATGGACAATTTCTGTTTGTCTGTGATCATATCTGTCTTTCAATAGTGCAATGGAATTTTAATGCAGTTTAGCCTTCAGTCTGACTATTTTCCATGGTTTTAAGTTATGACATTTTCTATAGCATTATCTCATTCTCATACATGAAAGACTATTGTCATATATTAAAGTCTATTATCATACATGGAAGTCTATTATCATACATGAAAGTCTACTATCTACATGAAAGTATATTCTCATACATGGAAGTCTATTATCATACATGGAAGTATATTATCATTCATAATAGTCCATTATCATACATGAAAGTCTATAATCATGCATTGAAAACTATTCTCATACAAAGATGTCTATTTTCATACATTGAAGTGTATTATCATACATGGAAGTCTATTATTATTCATGAAAGTCTATTATCATGCATGAAAGTCTATTATCATGCATTAAAGTATATTCTCAAACATGGAAGATTGAAGTCTATAATCATACATGGAAGTATATTATCATTCATGAACGTCTGTTATTATACATGAAAGTCTTATATCATGCATGAAAGTATATTCTCATACATGGAAGTCTATTATCATACATGGAGTTCTATTATCATACATGAAAGTCTATTATTTGACATGAAAGTCTATTATCATACATGAAAGTCTATTTTCATGCATGAAAGTATATGCTCATACACGTGGAAATCTATTCTTATACATGGAAGTCACTTCTCATACATGGAAGTTTATTATCTTTCATGAAAGTCTATTATCATACATGGAAGTCTATCATCATGCATGAAAGAATATTCTCATACATAGAAGTCTATCATACATGGAAGTATATTTTCATTAATGAAAGTCTATTATCATACATGAAAGTCTATAATCATGCATGAAAGTCTATTATCATACATGGAAGTATATTTTCATTCATGAAAGTCTATTCTCATACATGAAAGTCTATTATCATGCATGAAAGTCAATTCTCATACATAAAAGTCTAATATCATACATGGATGTCTGTTATCATATTTATTATCAAACATGGAAGTCTTTTATCATACATGGAAGTCTATTATCATACATGAAAATCTATTTTCATGCATGAAAGTCTGTTCTCATATATGGAAGTCTATTCTCAAACATGGAAGTATATCATCATTCATGAAAGTCTATTTTCATTCATGAAAGTCTATTATTGTACATGAAAGTTTATTATTATGCATGAAAGTCTGTTATTATGCATGAAAGAATATTCTCATACTTTGAAGTCTATTCTCATACATGGAAGTATATCATCATTCATTAAGGTCTTTAATCATATATGAAAGTCTATTCTCATATATGAAAGTATATTATCATACATGGAAGTCTTTTATCAATCATACTTATTATCATTCATGGAAATTTATTTTCATACATGGAAGTCTATTAACATACATGGAAGTATATCATCATTCATGAAAGTCTATTCTCATACATGGAAGTCTATTATCATACATGAAAGTTTATTATCATGCATGAAAATCTTTCTTATACATATTATCATATATGAAAGTATATTCTCAAACATGGAAGTCAATCTAATACAGATCTGGGAAGCCATTTGTACCAATTTTAAAGTTTTTTGTTCGACCTGGCCGGGGATTGAACCCGCGGCCTCTCACACCAGAAGCAGACACTCTACCACTGGTTTACAACATTGAAACAAAAAAAAGAATATATTGACTCAAATATTTATCAAGCTAAATATGAAAACAAGAGGACCATGATGGTCCTGTAATTGCTCACCTGAATATCTCCATAAAAGGAAACTGGCTCCACCCCCTGGTGGCCATGTTTTTTAACTGATCCAAATAATTTGAACAAATTTTGTAGCGATTCACTGAAGGAATACTTACACCAAATAATTTTCAAATCTGACCACTAGTTTTTGAAATGAAGGTCTTTAAAGTTTTTTCTGTCTGTTGCCATGGCAACCAGAGTTCTGCATGGAATGGAATTCTTAGAACAATTTTTGTAGAAGTCCACCCAAAGATCATCTCTATTAAATTTATTTGAAATTGAACGAGTAGTTTAAGAGAAGGTTGTTAAAGTTTTCTATATAGCTATATAAGGAAAACTGGCCCTGCCCCTGGTGGCCATGTTTTTTTACATATCATTATTTTTTTAACAATTTTGGTAGAGGTCCACCCAAGGATCATTTCTATAAAATTATGTTGAAATTGGACCACCAGTTTTTGAGAAGAAGATTTTCAAATTTTTCTATATAGCTATATAAGGAAAACTTGCCCCGCCCGTGGCGGCCATGTTTTTTGACATATCATTATCCTTTGAATAATTTTGGTAGAGGTCAACCCAAGAACACTTCTATGAAATTATGTTGAAAATTGTATAAGCAGTTTTTGAGAAGAAGATTGTTAAAGTTTTTCACTTCGGTTGCCATGGCAAATCTTTATGTACAGAGAAAGAACCATGTTTGTTTCTCAGTTTTAAGATCACTAGTAAAAGTCAAAGAAAAAACATTTAAACAACATGAGATAACATGAGGGGACTGATAATTGAACAACATTAAAATGATTCTTGCTTTTAACTTTGAGAGAATATAAGAGAACTGATATTAACTATTAACTATCTCATATGATAAGGTAACACATATTTATAAAAGTCCAGAGTGAAACATTTTTTTAATAACAAACCAAATATAACAACACTAATATGCTGTTCATTCAAGCTTTTGACAATATTTGGTTGTAAAGAGAAAACCAACAGAGACTGGGCTTTATGTGTGTGAGAGAAGAAAAACAACTCAGAGAAGAATATAAGTGATGAGAAATAAAACTGAAATGGGGTTATAAGAGATGGAAAATGCAACTGCTTGAAGTTTTTTTTCCAGATGAGGATTGCAACTGAGAGTAGGCTGTGAGAGATGTAAAATAAAGCAACTGAGAGAAGGCTGTAAGAGATGTAAATAAAAGCAACTGAGAGAAGGCTGTGAGAGATGTAAATAAAAGCAACTGAGAGAAGGCTGTGAGAGA
>JAULCC010114499.1:0-13966 GCA_032358795.1 Nuttallia obscurata
AACGTATATTGGAGAAAAGTCATTTTGTTTTGAAAATTAAATGGGTAAATATTGTTTATAAGTTTATAACAAAGCATCTTTTTCTAAGTCACGTTTGTGTATCTACGCGTCCACTGTTTGTGATAGTGACAAATTTGAATAAACCCGCAAATGATAATTGATATAATTGCAAAGCAGTATTCACAATTAACATGGTCACTTAAAAAAGACATTTATCTATGCAAATCACTTAACTGTACTTAAAAACCGATATTTCGAAAAGGGTTCTATCTTTTTATATTTTGACGTAAGCGTAAGTATGACTTTGTAAGAATATTTGTTAAACTCTTGATGACAACTTTATAAGGTAATCAAAATATAAATTGTTAATAGTGTTTGTTGGATATGTGCTTATGCATGTAAACCGGGATCATTTGTTGTGTGTTTTCTTTTGGAATAAAATATCTGTTCAACAGGAAGACCAAGGATACCTTTGTACATTTTGTTCAGGCATAGAGCGCACCTAGGTAGAACAACTTAAGTTTCTAATCTGGGTTCTAACTCATAGTGGTGAAGGGCTGAGAGTTAGCAAGTTAATGAATATAACCATTCTGCCAAGAAGACTGACTTATTTTATTGTAATGAACAATATTTTACAGGTGTTTGTTTTGATGTAATTAATATACACACATTTTATTGAAAATATCCAGACGTTGCAGGTCATTTATAGCTGATACCACTGCTTGTTAACGATGTGGTTGTATATAGATTTAACATCGTTTGAATTATGCATAAACAAATTAAATATGGATATTTTTCTTGCAGTGGCTGCATAGTTCTAGCTGTGTTTGGATGAGGACTCCGCGGCATCATGATAAAGTCAAGTTTGGTTAGGTAAACTGCTGTTTCGGAAAGTCATCACTTCTACAAAACAGTCTGGATGCAACCAGTATATATGAAACCAATTTTTAGGTTTTAATAATTTGAAATGTTTCTTGAACCGTAAATTTAAGCACTCTGATATGCGACAGGTACTGTCAATGACGTTCGTTCACCGCTCACGTATTACGTCATGTACAGCAAATATGCAGAACACTGACTCCTGTGGGCTCGAATCCCGGTCTGGGCACTTCGGATTTTCAAGTGAGGAAGCCATCAAACTGGCTTGTGGTAGGTTGGTGGTTCTACCTGGGTGCACTCTGTGCTTATACAGATATGACTGAAATACTGTTAATAAACTGAAATAAACATACAAACAAACATCAAACAAAAAAGAACACTGATAGATTCTGAAACAGTTATTTATTCGACATGGTCAACTTAAGAGGATAATTGTCCAATGCATTTGGCCTGTATTGGAGAAATTATTCCATTGATCTGTCTTTGCAGATAAATGAAGCATGTCAGACAAATTGTGCCTGTAAGCATGCAATGTCAGTACAATTAACATCACATCACTAATGTTATGCAATTGTGATTAGAAGCGAATTTTTTTCATAGGAAACTTTTGTTTTCCTAAGGTTCCAAACAATTATAAATAAATACACACTACCCATGCTCCGAAGATGAGATTCCATCATGCAGTCTAAGGAAAGGTATTTTTCCGTGTTGCATATAACAACACATTATTTTATTTGAAGTGTTATTGATACATTCAATTAATACAAGCAAACGTACAGAGTAAAAAGTAGAAAAGGATAATTATGATTATGGCTACATTACAAAATAAGTTAATAATTCATGTAAGACGCGTTTGTAGCATTTAGCAGTTACACTGCGCTACTACACTAAAACATGCATAAAAACCGGGTTCTGTGTGATATGTCAGACTATAGCGTATCATACACTAAACTCTATCGTAAAAATACCGTTCGAAATGAAATGGAATTCATAGAGTACATAATTCTAAGACATATCTAGCCTATAGGTTCTCTTTTAGAATGAAAAGTATATAGTTATTAAGGTACCCGAAAGATTCTATTTCTAATATGGAAGGAAAAATTTAGTGCAACAAATCAACGGATGATTATCTTGTGGTTTCTAAAAAATAACTAGCCAGTGGTAAAACGATTCCATGAGGAATAAGCAAAATAGAAATTTCGCGATTCTTGATCAGAGGATGACATGCCCTCAAGTTAATGTAAAACTTGAATATCGATCTTTGCACTAAGGCCATGGATGCAACTGTCATCGCTATCACGTGAAACTAGACGAGTTATATCTGTAGCGGTTTATACTCTCAAATGAACACAGAATGCATAAATCACTTTCGCTGTATGCTACACACAAAGAAGCTGCAAAATAAAAACACAAACATTGAACTGATGTTTGATCAAATTTCTCCTCCGAGAGTCCATTACAGGCTACACTTTAATTCACAAGGTAATTGTTGAACGATTAACACATACGATATCACAGATGATGGGAGAGATACACTACTTGCACTGAAAGTAATTCTTAAATTAATCAAGTATATTTGTTCTGATGGTTGCCCTGGGAATGGATTTCCTGTTCCATCAAAATAGTATGCAAAGAAAGTTGTTAACACCAAGTTAATAATTTATACAAGTACTGAATAACGATTGCTGACATTACTAAGACTATTGATAAAGAGTCGTGACTTTTTGTTTTATTTTCTTTCGAAAACAGTTGTATACATTGAATGTCATGCTAAATACCCAAAGTATGTGGTAATTCTGAGCAAAAGTAGTTCAAAAGACTATTTAAGCTTTATATATGTG
The DNA here is from genome assembly GCA_032358795.1 of Nuttallia obscurata. NCBI lineage: Eukaryota > Metazoa > Mollusca > Bivalvia > Cardiida > Psammobiidae > Nuttallia > Nuttallia obscurata. Next base: position 2,721 of record JAULCC010114499.1, read on the forward strand.
CTAAGATGTACATGTTACTATTTACTTGTCGAAGAAAATCGTATTGGGTGTGTTATGATTCACATTATACATGTATAAGTTTGACCATAAATGATGAAACATATAATAAATACGCATGAAGCTGAAGGTCAACAATGTAACATACATTTATATGCCTGCACAACTGCCATTTGAATGTCATTGTACCTAAATTAAATATATATCTATAGTAATCAAATTAGTTTCCGTATATTATATTAGGTTGTTTAATTGTTTGTAATAGTATTGATTTTTTAACCGGTTTTGTTTGAATATAGAACTTGAAAAATTTTCACTCATTTAGAAGAGTTTTTAAAAAAAAAAATATTACATATTACATGTAAGAAGAAATTATTTATGGAGCCTACGTAACAAGTCAACGTGAAAAGGTATTTTACTGGACCAGCGGTAATATAAGCTTCTTTTTGGTCGCCATAAATTTCGATAATTTAATATAGGTAGATCAGTTTATGTGAAATAACATTAGGACATGTCAAATTACAAGACATACAGCCTTGTAAAAGGGGGCATTTATGCCAATTTTAAAGAATCCCTGTCCTCGGGGAATAATAAAAGAACATTAACTAGGACTAATATTTACTGTGATACACATATCCCCTGATGTTACTGCAGTAAGTACGGCAGTTAATGCTCACACAGTCTCGGTAACCGAAGATTCCTGACATTTATATCAAGATAAATGCAGAATTTACTCAAAGAGAAGTAAAGTTAGACACCAAAGGATGTTCAAACGACACATGACGCAGTTAAATGCTTTCGTTGCTATGCTTACCGACACTCTAGTGATTCGAATATTTGTTCAGCAGTTTGTATATTTTTATATACGTTGCTTGTGCATATGAACGGATAAAGCAACAAAGGAGAAAAAACAAGTAAAAGAATTTAATCAGTAACACAATCTTTTTGCAGCAGTAATATTCAAGTAACCTTAAGTAAGTAATATGAAAATTAATGAAAAAAAAACAACAACAACAGACTTGTAATTCAATAACCCGCTCTTAGACTGAAACATTCTTGGTTTACCAAAATTGTAAAAGTTGCCAATCAAACCACACAGTTAGATATCATACTTGAGTTTCAAATCTAAGAACGAGTTGGTAAATTATAAGCCTGGTCTAAAGAAGTTTGTCCTTCATCTTTAAATAGTTTTTCTTATCTTGGTATTTTTAAAATATCATTGAAAATGATCACTAATTTATTCAAAGAACACTTTCAAACACTTCCTATAAATGTTTCAATGTCATTCTTAAAGAATTATCAACTCCAACCTCTTAGAAATGTTCAGTCACTAGTGTAAATCGTAATTAAATAAAAATTCCCCGCTAAGCGGGAAGTTTGCTCTTATGTACGTACGTAATATTTTCTAGATATTTCTACAAAACCCAATAATCCAAGTGACTTTCGTCAAAGCTATATAAATAACTTGGATATTGATAAAAACCAACAAGATCACATGTATCTATACATGTAACAAGGCTACGTCCTAAATGCATTTGACATAAAAATATTTTTATGATTTTTGTCAAAATATAGGGATTATCAGCCTTTTACAATTCTTCATATAGATCAGAAATCCTCCCAAACGTATTATTGAAGAAGTAGACATAAAATTGATAAATATTATTACATAAAGCTGCCTCTGACAGTATTTTAACATCCATGACTTAGCATAATATTTTTATATGTGACACTTTCATTAATATAAAAGTGTATGAAACTGTAAATGTATTACATATACAGGCTCTGTTAATCAGTTAATCAGTCAGTATGAACCGCGAACCCTAGCGATCACATGGGATTCACTAACGTGACGAATTATATCCGTGGGAAACATATACGTGACGTTATTCGAGACAATTATCTGTATAATATACATTGACTAGCCACTAGGCGAAATTTTTTGTAAGTTTTGTAAATTTTCTCTTCAAAGTAATCAAAAACCGAAATTTCAATTATATTGCAACACGCATTTCCTTTATATACATAAATGTATAAACATAATATTTTACTGTAAATCAGAATGCCTTTTACTTTCAACAGAATTTTCAAAGAAACTGAACGAACATCGGAAATCAATGACTAAATGTATTGTGATAGGTATGCTTTTTTTTGTGGAATTTAACGTCGCTTTAACAGTATTTCAGTCATATCGCGACCGAATTACAGTTGGAGGAAGACCATGGGGGACCTCTGTACACTATTTCAGGCACAGAGAACCACTGACCTACCGCAAGCCAGCTCCTCACTTGAAAAATTCCGAAGTGCCCAGACCGGGATTCGAACCCACAGCGGTGAGGGGCTGAGAGATTGCAAGTCAACGACTATAACCACTCGGCCACGGAGGCCCCTGATTGGTGAGGAGAAACGTACACACTTACATAGTACTTTTTACTTACAGATTTTGTGTTGATTTATTGACATATTTGTTTGTTTGTTTAATTTACGTCAATTTACGTCAATTTCTGCCAACTATGGTTAATAGACGTTATTGACGTAACAAAAAACAATGGCGAATATTGTAACAGAACTGTTGCGGATACATTTACAAAAAAACCGGTGGCACAATAAACTATAATAATTCTTGATAAATTACAATTGTTACTAAAAACATAAGTGCTAGAATAATTAATTAAAGTGTGTCTCTAAATGCGACTAAGTAATTATATAAAAGTGTCATTATCTATAAAGTTATATTACACACAACATAGAGAAACAATTAAACATTTTAGAAATAGCAAGTCAGAAAATATAAAGTCACTAGTAACTTTTTTATATTTGTGGTGTAGTATGTGCTGCAGATTATGTTTATTTTAATTTTACCTAGTTTTTCTCTCATGATAACGTTCAAATCATAATTTCGACAATAGAAATCCGTTTGCCTTTGTAACTTGTTGTAATAACAAACATTTAAAAGAAAGATATCACCTAAAATTGAATGACAAGAATATGCATGTACGAGAATAATATCAGAAATAATATAGCTTAATTTGCGAAATCAGAATGGCGATAATGTCCGGTTACGTTAAGATAAATGCAAGTGTGTCATTGGCTTTACACATATGTGTATATCATTTGTTTTATTAAATTATAGAAAGATGCCATAAAAAGAACATTTTGTCAGCCTTTAAGTAGATTATGACAATAATTGACAACGCATCCAGATGGTTATTTGACTCGTGGGACGTTGAGGTATTGATAAAACGTCAGTAGTAGTAAACAAGCCTTCAGAGGAGTTCATCGTCAGCGTTATGTGACTTAGTTTGTTTAATTGCAAATGTCATATCCCTTCATGCTGATAAAAGATGGAAGAAGAATTTCAAGTAATATAAAATATCCTTAGAGTTACTACATGAAAAGAATGTGAGTATTACCAATCAATTCGCATAAATGTATAATCAAGATGTCATATAGCCAGGTTTTATTACAGACGTTGAGTCTTGAGAATACTTTTGTACTTAACGTATGAAATATTTCAATAAAGATAAAACAATAACTTTTTCCTTATAGCAAAAACCATATATCAATAAAAAGATAATATAATACATATTTATACATAACACGCATTTACACTGTTAATATGCGTGTATCAGAAACATTGTTTTTTAGATGAGTTTCAGGAAAGTCAAAGCACTATCTTTTTTACAAGAAATGTCACACCGATTATTCCAAACATACATATCGTAAGTAATTTTTCTGTTTAGCATTAATACACTCTCACAGGATAAAAGCCTAAAATGATATTATTTACAACTAAGGAACCTTTTCATATTCCATGTTTGTTTATAATTGTTTTATTAAGATAGGTATGTTATGATGATGTAAAAAAAGTTTATGTTATGTTATGAACAACCATTTAATCTATACGTGAAAATAGAACAATGTTTAGTAAATAGGACAGCTATTATTGACCATCATATTTTGAAACTGTAAAGGCAAACTAGAACTTTAGTTCACTAATCCTTATATGATAAAGGTATGCGCCAAAACTTCACATGATATTTTACAACGTCGGTTTTTCAATTAATATAAATAAATAATGCACCGGTACTTTTCATATATGCTGTAACAGTAAATTATTCTATTGATCAGTTAAGACTTTTTATTGCAATTAATGTAAACATGTAAATCAGTTTATCTCAGAATTGATTTTGGGAAATACTCGATTTTACTTTCTTTACGGGGGCTTTTTTGACCGATATTCTAATGTCAAGTTAATTTATTTGTTGGATAAAAAGTGCTTTTCTTCAATCAATTGATTCATATGAAGGGTTATGTGGAAAGAATAAAGAAGCTGGTATATATCTTAGATATCGTAAGTGTTGATATGTAGATATTTGCTATATTTGTAAGTATGTGTGAATGCATACCATCATGTCAGTCTCTTGAATTGCTATGATGAATGACATTCTTTTAAATATATTTATTGATATTGATTGTTAATTTTTGTACATGTTTGTACATGAAACAATGCTAATATTATGATATAGATACTACTAGTACTAGTATTATAATCAAAGGTTAGTTTCTGAGAATTCTATCGACTGTTCTACTTTAAAATAAGCTTGGTGCTTATATGCAAACAACATAAAAATCCAACAAAACAAATCAACAAAACAATAAATCAACAACAAACACACAAAAACAAGCACTGACCCACGTCGTGACTGCATGCAACTAACACTTTGCTGAATAAGACTTTCAAAGGCTTTAATCAATGTGCTGGGTGCATCTTATTGATAGATAAATATTTATATATTTAAAATAAAAATTGAAGCCTATTGTTATAATCACATGTCTTTAGAATACTGGAAGTTTTTTTTATTTCGTAGTTATGTTTATATATAGCTAATTGCTTTCTATTATAACTATACTTCTTTGATAAGATACAACACCAAATAAAAAAAAACATGTCCATACGACGTCATATGAAATAACACGAAATTATACAAGGAAACGGAACTCAGAGATCTCGCTGATCAACACTAGGGACCGAGATCTGTATCAGCCAAATGCTTTACCAGCCGTGCTCTGTATCACCGAGACGCACGCCGGTTTAAACGGCTGTTAAATCGGTCGGATATTTGACTGTAGGTCTACGTATTCTACATACCTCGTTAGATATTTGGTCTCCGCCTTGATTCAAAATAACGCTAAGTAACGCTTATCTCAAGTCTCGCCAGTCTCACCAGTCTCGCAATGTTCCTATTGTTAAAACGAGAGTTACTGTATACTGTACGCGAGTTGCGTTTCCTTTTACTTGCATAATTCCATGGAAATAACAACAACATCACATTTATTCTACTTAAAAGCCTTATTGATACTGTAGACTTATACGAAAGTGCTACACTTCATTTGAATAGTACCGGCATTCTAGTTGTTATTAGATATATATTTAAATGAACAATTGCGCTAGAATCCTCGCTCAAACGAAAATAAACCGAAATTTTGACAATTAAAGCGACACTAAACCGAATTAAGGATTTTATAATAAGTATAGTTCTAGATCGGTAATATAATCCGTTAGTTTTACATGAAATTCGATACCCTGAGATGGTTCGCGACCTTTAAAATATGTTCGACAGTTATTTGTCCATCAAACAATTAAGAGAAAAACTTAACAAATGAAGCAAAAAACATTTTCAAATAAAGGTCAGTAAACCTCATAGTGTTATCTAACATCAGAAGGCTAAATGTAATGCCATTTTCTATGGTCTTGCAATGCCCAAACTGACGATTTAAAGAACATTTTAACCATTACAGCACTGGTAATTACGTAACTCGACAAAAAATCTTTTTCCATTCTTTCTGTTCATTAACAAATGCGTCACCACCCACAGAACACTTTCGAAATAATTGACAGGAATGCACGTCGTTACGATATTAATTGTTCTCGAAGTCTGACACTGACAGAAATTAATTCCAAGACAGTCATTTTCCATAGTTGTAACATGAAACAGTTCAGGCATAAAAGTGTTTTTGTTTGTGGCTTTTAGATAAATCAATGTTCTATTCAAAAAGCGCATGCGCGTTTTCATAAACATAACACAAATACACTTATCTTGAAACAAATATAGCTGAACTTTATGATGATGTTGCAATTCCATGTCAGAAAAAATATGTTTTGGTTTTGTCCATCTTAAAAACTGGCACGTTTTGTGGATGTACAAAGCAAAAAATAAACTGACATGGGTTTATTGCTGATATTTAGTAAAGATAAGTACTGAAGGAAGTACACGCACCTTAAGATCCAGTGTCCCTTCGAAAATCTAGAAATATTCGTAAGTGTAACACTCCATTTGAATATCACCGGCTTTCCAGTTGTTATAAAATGTCTCTTAGTAGAATGTTTGCGTTGAAATTAGCGCGAACACAAAAGTAGAAAAAAATCAACCATAAGATATAGATTCGCGCATGAGACAGTTCGAATCGATTTAGTTCATACTTATTAAGGGTATGAATTTAAGAGGACTGAACGTTTGACAAATAAAGCGATCAACCAACCAATTTTCAACTAATAGAAAAAGACACTTCAGTTGGATTAGATCGCTACGGGACCTGTAAAACTATGGATGACTGAATCAGTAAACAATTAAATTGTGTCAAAACGCACTGTAAGAAATAGAAAGGTAAGTATGTGCAGAAAAGATCTTTCGCCGGTTTAAAACATTTTAGAATGCTGTAAACGTAGAAACGAGATAAACAGAAAGCTGCCCAACGAAATAAAGTGCAAAATAACCAGAACTATTTTGAAATCGAGGAAAGTGCGTAGTTCTTAAAAATGGAAACTAATTTTGTCGGCGCTTCGAACAACTGATTTTGTGGTCCTAACTATCTTACGAGTAAATTGGCAGACATGTAAAAACATATTTTAACAAAAAAGCATTTTGCAATATTCTAAAATAAAATAGAGAGCATATGTTTATCTTGATTAAGAAAATCAGTGGAGTTATCATCAACAATGGGTTTATGCAAAATTTGTTACTACGCATATGTCAGGCAATACGAAAATGAAATAGTGGAAAAGCGCACTGGATATTTAAAAGAAAATGGAATATGAAAAGCTCAAATGCCGTTTCCTTTTCATCGCATTTATAAAATTGATTGTAAAATTGAATTGAGATTTTGCATCTGAAATTCACAACGAAACTGGAGAATAATATAAAATATTTTTATACAAACAATAAAATCAATCGTCAGTGGAGAATATAAGAATGAGTTACGAATAAAATGGTTATTTTCAGGGCTGCAGTCTAAATTTATTTTGTTTACTATCAGATTTATGTCTGATGCAACCAATCAAAACTATATTTATTAGGAAACTGCAATCTTTTGTGGCTAACTGCCTTTTGCAACACTTATGCTGATTGGCCGATTTGGTTTTATATGGTCATGAAAACAAAAAACAAAAGATTTGCGTTTAAGAACATTCGGAGGAAGGATAAAGCACACAGATAGGTCGTTGATCAAAGTCTCAGTCCCATAGAGAATTGCCCTGAGATAATTCAAATGACTAAGAATTAATTATATACAGGATTGGCATTAAGCAATAAATGCTTTTTTTCAGTATTTCTACTATGTGATGTTTAAAAATAACTTGATATCGAATATTATCCAAAAATATCAGTTATGATACATGTAATCAAAGAATGTATCTTACCCGTTTTCGTTTTTCGGCAAATATATATGTTATTGAAACAGGTATAATTTGTGTTTTTTGAAACAGAAGCTTAGTGGAATCAGAGTGTCATGTAAGGTTTTGTTAATTGACAAAATACAAGTATAAGACTTCAATATAAAGAAAAAAATCGTCAGGTCGATTACTAATAAGTTTAGATATAATATCTTCACAATGTAGAAAAAAGGAGTTAAATTTTATCAGATTTATAAAAGAAGATTTTTAAACAAAAAACGAAATACAGGAATGAATTATTGTAATTGTTTGCTCTGTGATGAAATGTTACATTTTGTCATATGTTTGTGTTACGGCCAAACCAAAAGCGGTGAAATTGCCGATTGCTGTATCAGATTGATTTAAGATGAGTTGTAGACCACGATATTTGATAAATTTGTTTCATTCATGATTATTATGCTGTCTGGCTGGAGGTATCCAGGAAGATTGTCGAATATATGTTATGGATTGATCTGGAAAGACTTAAACATTTTTCACCTGAGAATTTGTCTCTATCTGCGAATGTGTGTCACTTTGACAACATAATTGGGTAATGCGTAATTTTCATTACATCCACCTTATTGCAGAATTCCATTCTCGTCATCATACAAGAAAAGTGTTTAACACACACTGAATTTTCACACCCCTTTATCTAATTTCTCTCTTTTTGAAAGATGAACTCTGCGTATGGTGAATTGCACATTTCAATATGATCGTGAAAATACTCTTGAGTTGCAATTCAAAGAAACTCTCTTTTCTTCGTTTTAACAATATTACTATATAAAGCAAACGCTTTTACTCTTTACCAATTGAAACACTTCACTCCGAGAATTTTTTCTAACTATCATTTCATTTGTAGGCAGCCATGGAGTTTTATCTTTCCACGCGAAATTCACAGTAAAGCCGTTTATGTTTCACAATCTGTCACACCTTTCCCGGAAGATTTCGATTTGTTCCTTGGCATACTGAATGTCTTTCACTGCTTTTTTCTACCTAGTTTTTGCAATTTCCCAGAATTTCTTAACATTGTTTTTTTTTACTTTATTGTGAAAGCCAAGGGTTATAATTATTACTGTTATTTGTGAAGAGCACGGCTTAGGTACTGGTTTCAACAGTAAAATCATAGCTTTGAATAAACATATGTCGGCCTTTTCCCTATCGCAACGTGATCTCTGACTTTGTGAACAGTTTGGTATAGGTAGTTGTACATGTACTAATTCCTGAATCGATACATGTATGAGCTCGTGTTGTTTTACGAATATTATCAATAGGGAAGGTGTAGTTTTATTTGTGAGAGTAAACCCTTTGTCGTTCTCGCGGCGTCACTATCAAGCTGAGGTTTCTGATAGGTGATTTGTCTGGTTGTACGAATTTAATCAAAATCAACGATGAAATCAGCAGAATCCCAAATTGTTTGTCATTGTAGACTATCAAACATTTGCATCGAACGTTTAGAAACTCTGTGATATAGACTTGTAAAAAGTAAAGAGTAAATGCTGCCTACGTTCTGATACAGTAGGAAAGAGTGAGCTATTGGATTGAAAATCCATCGTTCCGGGCTGAACGGTTCGTATTTTCACTCTTCTTGCAAATATTCAGAATATCTACTGTTAATTCGTCCGTTTGTAGATTTTTTTCCTCCATTTGCGCCGAAGATATTTGCGAGATATTCGTTTTAGCCATAACGCAATGCAATCTTACTTTGTAGAAACTCAAACGTAAGTAATTTCGCCAAATCCGTTCTTTTGTCTCCTCATTCAATGCGTAATATCTCTCAATTATTTTGCGTGGGCCTAGCCTTTGATAGCTGTAGTAAATTCATGTTCGTGTTTTCCATTTCGTCACGGTACTTAATCTAATTGTATTTTTTTTTCGGCACGCAGTGCGATCTTACTTTGTAGAAACTCAAACGTATGTAATTTCGCCAATTCCGTGTTATATTTTGTCTCCACGTTCAATGCGTAATATCTCTCAATTATTTTGCGTGGTCCTAGACTTTGATAGCTGTTGTAAATTTATTTTCATGTTTTCCTTTTCGTCACAGCACTAAATCTAATTTTATTTTCATTTGTCAGTACTGCATTGATATCGTTGATTACTTTTTGCCTCGGTTAAATATCGCTAAGGATTTAAATAAGAACATAACAAGGCTCGCCATTTTTTTGGATTCTTGAATATATATACTGAAACGAACATGAAACGCCGCATTAAATTTAGGGGTGGTTTATTCATATATATAAATGATATTAAAATTTGTTTATTAATCTATTAAGAACAATCATTCAGGAGTTAGTTCTGAAGATTTCACTAGATTTTTACCTTTAATTCTATAAGCTAATTCGAGGCAGCTCGTATCGTGACGTGAGCAAAGAAACTTTGTTCGTTAAGACAACTCTAAAATGATCTTCATTGGGAACCACTAAGATCTAGAAGGCGAAAACACAGAGTAATTCTTCTTTACAAAATGCTGAGTAATCTAACACCGAACTACCTTTCTGAACTTGTTCCTGTCAGGGCACCTCTACGGTACGACTTTTGAAATGTTTCTACATTGCCACTTATTCCGTGTCGCTCTCAACTATTTCGAAACTCATTTCTACCATCCACTATCTATGACTGGAATAATTTACAACCGCATGTAGTTTACTCGAATTCACTCTCTGAATTCAAGTGTCAACTAAATTAAGGTAAAACAAAATCTTCTCCATGATATTATGTTGGATCTAGGCGTTTACAAATCCTTCATGCACGCCTCCGCTTATCTTGCAGTTTTCTTCATCATGATCGTTTCTCAAGATTTTTGGTCCACTGTGTAGTTGTAGACAACCAGAGACGGCTGACCACTTTCTCCTTTATTGCCCAAATTATCTTAACATGCGACATAAATATCTATCAGATCTGCCCTGTGCACCTATTACAGAAAATTAACTGTTTGGAAATCAACACTTATCATTTGAAGATATTAAGCAAATCATTTTAAAAGTTGATAAACTCATTGTAGCAACGAAGCTGTTCTCATAATGTAGTCCTACATCGGGGGATGGAAACGTTGGTGGTGAGGGGCACTCGTGCGGGCTTTGCTCTTTGCTCTTGTGTGCGGACTGACAACACAGATTGATGGGTTTAGACATAATCTATATAGCTATTTGAAAAGAAATCAGCATTTGTAAGTCGCTTTTACTAAAGTATTTTATGCCAAAAGAGATGGATTTATATAAGATATTCATAGCTAGATTCCTAATTCTAAAATTTATTGTGTTATTGATTGTATAGTTTTTAATTTAACTGAATAAATATGTTTAAACCAATTTGACGATACCCCAAAAAATCGTAAATTCAAATCGACGCATACTGATCAGTACCGGGTATGTTATCCCCCGCAGCTGTCACAACCCTTATTATCTGTGCATTTAATTCATAAGGGTGTTTATCTTTTTTTTCTTTGGGGATATTGTTCCACTCTTCCAACAAGTTCTCAGTTGGCCGTCTCACGTAATCGGTTCCTTTCAGTTTGGGGGTGAGTACGGCGGTAATGATT
>JAULCC010114610.1:0-13965 GCA_032358795.1 Nuttallia obscurata
CACAGCTAAATGGAATTTTAAGCTTACATCTTCCTTTACTGTTGTGTCATGTGATAAAAAGTATATCAGATTCGTTTACACTTTATATAAAATTTTATTAGACTCGTCCTGGAACCTTTATTAAGATAAAGATTCCTGGAATCGTCTAATAAAATGTTATATCTAGTGAAAACTCATCAAATATCCACTATTTCTCTTTGTTGAAACAGAGGTGCGCTCAATTATTTAAAGTTTTAGGCCGATAGCATCATCGGTAGTTTCCGCCAACGGTCAACAATTCCCGGGGTCAAATTCGCACACGACATCATTGATGTTCATAAGAGATAAATCTATTTAATACTTTTCTATAATAGAGATATATAAACTGTAAATGTATTTATTCAAAGAAGAAATAAAATAAAAAGTTATATTGATATAATAAATACGGAGGTATTTTCCGATTTAATGTACTGTAATTTATGCATACCAATAAGTGTCTAATGAATAAGTGCAGAAGAAGGTTTCGTGGCTAAATTGCGAAAAAAGACCTTCGGGAAAAGGGTTATGTAGAAGAACAAATGTGGTATCGAACACAATTAGTGCGTAGAAACCATCTGTGACAAAGAACGGTGTAGAAACAGATTGTGTGACTTTCGTTCTTATTCACATATGCAAAGTAGAAATCTGGTGATCGTCACGGTCTTGCAAAAACGTGAGTTACACATACCCGGTAGTATAATTTATTTTTGGGCAATATTGACGGTAAAAGTTCTCAGATCTTTACATTATGTGAAGTATTTTCTTACAGAATAAGCATATGTATAAGGTGCTTCAACCATTTTTTTAATTTACAGAGATTCTTTCTCATTTCGTTTATCTAATTTCCGTTAAAGTTGGTGCATAGTTTTTAGAGTGATGATCTCCTTTTTGGGTAGCGTGTTAATTAATTAATTAATATTTAATCATTTTGAAATTTGTATCTTCATCTACTGAAAGCTACAGTGCGTTTATTGCACAAGCATGTTTTAAACCTAGATAGAACTATATAAATGAATGATAAATTTACGTTTAAACTTACATCCGGGGTTATCTTTCTTTGAAGTATGTGTGTACCGAAGCACAATATATGCCTATATATTTTTAACGAATCAGTAAAATCAAATATGATTTTGTTAACATAGTCTGGATAGGGTATAGAGGAAAGCGATAAAGCTATTTGGCGTTTCTTAAATATTGACAATTTTGGACCTATAATCTTAACTCGCCACATGTCTCAAAACAGCCTTGAGGGTTGTTGATTCGAGATCTGAGTCATATATTCTCTAACACGGATAACTTGTGTCTAAGTGTGACTATATACAATAGGAACAAAACCTTATAGTTAGACATATCAAAGACAGGCTCTTTATTAATGATAGACAATATGACCTGACAAAGAGTACCCAAGGAAATAATCTACCAGACAGAACCCAACAACATTCACACACTACAAACAACATAAGAAGGGCGGGGAATCAGACCAGACGCCCATTTGTACACAGATGTGGACATAACATGCAAACCAACCCTATTGTACAGAGGAATAGATTTAGTGTTTAAGATTCTGAGGCGGTGACAGGAACACTAACGAAAACATCAATGGCTGGGAAGGCAAAGGCAAAGTCACCTTTTCGAACATAAAATGGTTATATAAGATAAGGGCACTCGTCAAGTGTATCTGCATCCGTGAATCTCATGACGTGCAAAACAATATGTTTTAAGCGCTTTAAGTGACCCATGAGCTCATTTGAAATTGTGCACACTTAAGTAATTGGCGGCCGCCCTTTTTAATCTTCATCCAAATACAATGTATGCCAAACACAATGACAATATGTTAAGCTGTGTACAGTCTAAATGTTTTCATACAACAGCAAAATTAGCACGCATCCGGTTCGTTGATAACGTTCAGTTGTAGATGAATATACATGAAAGCTGAAAGAGTAAGTTTCTATTTATATCTATCACGTAATCGTACAAAATTAAAAGATAAAAGTGTATCCCTGCAATCTCTAATCTCTTTAAAATAGTAACATCTAGCCCAACATTCCTTTGGTTCTCAGTTAACTTACTGAACAGAGCCCGCTTGAATCTGCACATAATTAAGCGTTGTATTTGGGTATATAAACACAAAATGCAAATCTATTCATCCTATTGAATCAATTTCAATTCTTCTATTACTTTTGTTTATCGTTATAACAACATTCTTAATCATGTCATTAATTCTTGGCTATAGTCGAGTTATATTGATGCACAGACATATGTTTTAAGTGACAGGATGGTGACTTGGTAAAAACGTGGATTGAGTATTTTTGGGATTGTGAGAATGCTTTTGATGTCATCGTTTGAGTAAATTTAGATTTCATGCTTATGTCAAAAGTTTATGAGCAAGTCAGCACATATGTCTCATTACCTTTCATATTTAAAATGTATGGTTGGAGCTATAACTATTAACAGATTGGTTCAGTAGTTTTATGAGAACATTAAAACTATATTTTAGAATGCCACTCTTAAGTTTTAAGGATTCCTTGGAATACAAAGTATTTTTAAAGACATACTCTCCTTTGTCGTTAGGTCGTTATTTGGGTACCTGATTGTATGTTTATAATTCAATGATTTTTACAGCGTATTAATTTAATTAAATCCGCTGTTTTGTGGTTAGCTGGAAATGTATCGCCACCTAGAATAACCGGTTACGTGCGTGCTTCGCCGTCTAGCGGTACCCCAGTATAAACATCCAGTAAAATATCGCGGTGGTTTTGGCAACAGCCACTTCAATAATGGGAAAATCTCGGCTATTTCAATTCTCCTAACCAGTCTGCAGAATTATGTAATCAGCAGTAGTTTGACCCTTTCTCCGATACTTCATTGACAGGCATTTAGCCAGTCAGATACCGATAAGTTTACACACACACATTACCTTTACTGTTCGGGATAAGGTAATTCGCCGTGTAACTCGAAGCGCCAGCCTCAGATGGTGTAAAATTTCCTGTCATTCAGACACAACCTTCCCACGCAATGTTATACGGATATTGTAATACAAAGACGATTAATCTATCTGATATTGTGTTGGTTGAATAAAGGCGGTTAATTCATTAACAGCTATTTCTAACAGTTTCGTTATCGGCATTATAAAATATAGATTTTCATTGATTTAGCATTATTGTCGACTTTTGCAAAATTCAAATAGAATAATGTCCATTCTACTTTTACGAAAGTCAAATAGAGTTACGTCCCTTGAACGTAGATAAACCAGGCTTAATTGGGGCTGAATTTGACGTCGATGTTTGTTGACAATTCCAACCGTGATAATAAAAATAAAGGACAGTATTCCATAAACAATTGTACATATTTATATAAAGGATGTGGCATGGTGATATAATCACTTCAAAAATCAATGTAAACTTTTTTTTTGCACCTACATATTTATATTACGGATGTGGCTAGTGATATAATCACATCGAAAATCAATGTAGACTGTTTTTTGCATGATGCATAGCTGTGCCATACAGTATTTAAATACGGATTTGTGATCAAATAATTCTTTCTTCGTTATACACTCATGTATTTAGAAACGTACTGCTGATAAAAGATAATGATTAAGATATAACCAGATAACACGATAATTATGTTTCATGTCTTTGTTCCAATAAGGGCGGGGGTTTGAAACTCAAGCAAGGGTCAACAATATACAATATGTGTTTTCTACTTTCGCAACAAGATCTGTTTTAGTCTTATATCTTCTGTCATGTCAGTAGAATGCCCCTGATAAAACTATACCTATAACGAAAACCCGGTTTCATTTCAGTATATTCAGCACAAATGTCAAGTTTTTGCACACAAAAATCCGCTGTTCAGGACTTCTGTCCTTTGATTATTTTTCATTCTTAGATCAAAATAACAATGACATCTAGCACCTGATATACCTGCAATGTCAGCGGTGTGAGAGTGTTTAACTGGAGATATTCATCCAAACATCGAATATGCTAATGCGAGCGTCGCACACCCTCACCTCTATATCTCTGTGACATCTGTATATTCACAGGAAAGTTAACTCGTGCGGGATGTTTATTCAGATTAATTATCTGGGTATCATAATCCATGTTTAACTCTTGCCTACCATTAGGTTATCAAACCTGTCCTAAGCCACACCCTTAAACAACCGGTTAATTTCCATCCCCTGTCGTTTCATGGTATTTGTTGAGGGTAAATTCAACGGTGATCAAATGTTATTTTCCTGCGTTTTATTGAATATACTGTATGAATGAACTAAATGTGCATATAAATTTGTTTGTTAATATCATTTACGTCACTTTGTGCCAACTAGGGCTAATGGACGCCAAGAGAGAGGGAAATTGATACAGGAAACTCTTATATGGAGATAGCTGATTCTTCTACATGCCCAGTGATGCAGCACTGATACACGTGGGGACTGAACCTCGGTCGGTCAAGTATTTATCCTGACACCGACATACCAGCCGTAACGCTAACCCTTAATCCTAAGTCTAGAACGGAAAGCCATTACTGCCAATTTAAATGTCTTTGGTTCGACATCGGAATTTTCAAGTGAGGAAGCCTTCCAGCTGGCTTGCGGTAGGTCGGTGGTTCTACTAGGTTGCACTCTGTGCCTGAAATAATGTACAGAGGTCCTCCGGGGTCTTCCTACACCTGTAATGAGCTGGACGTCGCGATATGACTAAAATACTGTTAAAAGCGATGTTAAATTCCAAACAAACAAACAAAAATCTAATTAATTTTAAACTTAAACACTAACAAATAATAATTTAAAACAATTTTTTATTTTATATTCTAATATAAATCTTTTTTTTTAACAAATTTAAATCATTATTATTTTTCAAATTATCATTTTTTATAGTCAATTCCCTTTACTCATTTATCTGTTCAATAGAAATCATATATTGTTTTTATCGTTTTCATTTGAATTTCATGTAGATTCTAATTCTTTTTAAATCTATCAATTTTAAGTACTCAAATTTAAGCATTTTCTCTTTATATAAATCCTATTGTTGTCCTCCAATCCCTTGTAGTTTGGTGTAAGTCCGAAAGTCCCTGTTTTTTAACCTGTCTGCAGATTTGTTCTTTGTTTAATTTGGCTGCAAAATCCGGCTTCGCTTTACCTAGTCCCGTAATTGTGCGCGCAAAAAACAACAACAACGATACCCGAAAGTGTTCTAGGAAACTGATCAGTTCTGGCATTAATTCGCCATTGAACATAGCAGTACTCAAGCAAAGTTACTTTTTCTTGTAGATCATGATGCAGAAAATGATACTTAAGATCTTTAGAATTAAAAAGTATCTAAGTTTGCAAAGGAAATGGCATTAACCATTTCCGACCCCACACTCGAACTTAATTTATTACCTAGTTCGACCACCGACTATTGTTTCTGTAGTATGACTATAGTCGAACCGAACTCACTCTAGTTAACGGATATGACGTCATTTGTTTTACTATAGTTCGAAAGTTCGAATATCGAATGAGGGCTAGTTCCTCTAGAAAAAAGGCCGAAAAAGAAGTATCCTATAATTCCGGATAAACAACACCGGATGCTGGATTAAGCATATTACTCTTCGTCGAATTTGAGTATTTATGATTCTTTGTAACTGCAATGCCTATACATGAACTATACTAGGGGTGATCGCGAAGTTCGTATAAATAAACTGTGATATGTATTCAATTCCTAATAAATAATTGAAAAATATACCACAATAATGGTTGATTAAAAAACGATACTCTATGATTGATATTATACGAATCCATTAAAAAGTTTGTTAGTTACATCTCTCCAAAAATCAGTCAGTATGCGACGCTCGGCGCATGACAAAAACGTAAACGACGTCAAATAACTATACACCTTGCACGCGTCTGTTTTTCTTCGACAGCAACTTAGGTACCAAGCGTGCACGGAGAGACTCGAAAATCTACCCCGGCAGATAATCTACCATTAAAACTCTTTCGTCCGGCACCGCCATATTTGTTTAGTATAGTGTCAACTTAAGTACGTTCGCGCGCATGTGCAGATATACTTCCTGTTTCTTACTAAACTAGACTATAGTTGATGATCGAACTAGGCCTATATGAGGAAAATTCCAGCATACACCTTGTGTCTGAAAAACGAAGGGGATTTCGTATTTATGACAACTAATTGAATTTAAAAGTATACTTTCTGCTTGTTTTCTCACATATATCTTTACATATATTACTGAATAGTTTATCTGTTTGCCTGCACATAGAAACATTTCACATATTAGTGTTAATTGTTATGCATACGTATATAATAATTTAGCTTGAGAATCGAAAAAAGATTTTTCCAACACAATTAACATTTTTAAACCCAACACAGTATGGCTGTCTCTGATGCGCCGTGGAAATAGCGTTTATCGGGAGATGGATATTGTCCAGTTAACAGTACAAATTACATTAACACGGACAGCATTATTCACACTGAACATTCCATGTAAAAGGTATTATAGGTACTTAGTCTGAACGTGTGTAGCCAAAATGTAAAGTTCAGAACACAATAATGTGTTTCTCTCTTAGATAGTTATGATAATGTTGGTTTACAAGAGACAAGGACAGATAAAAACGTTAATAGAAAAAGTTTTAATGTTATACATACTATTAACACAAATATCAAACCCCAAATATGTACTAATGAAGGCTGTTCTTCCGTTTTTAACTGCTTAAAAGGAGTAAGGCAAGGTGAAATTTACCCCCTCCGCTAGTTCCAATCTTTCTGAATGTACTTGACACTTTTTAAAAAGCTTTCTAAATTATTCACTTATTTATCATGTTGAAAAAGTAAAGTAACAAGTCACACTTAAACATTCATTAAATTTGATTGTACTGGTTCTATGTCACAAAAGACTGCTTCTGGTATTCCTATACAGGCAGGGACGAATCGGTCAGAGGACGAATCATTTCAACGATAAAGTACACACTCCTCTCGACAGTATAATCGTAGGCTGAAAATGTAAAGGTCAAATATACTTTTTTTTATATCTTACAGTATCTCTGATTCAATACTTTGATAGTTCATTAGGTTCATGCAATAAATATTTTTGCAGCTGTTTATCAAAGTTAAAAATTATCGATAATCTTGCAGCGGTCAGTCAAGAATTACTTGATATGTTTGCATCTTATCATAGGCCGGGCTCTTGGTTGCATAACTGACTTAAAACAAACGCCTGTGTATCATTTCCTTTGTCATAACTGGGCAAGCCAGAGCACGGAATACTACTCTTGTACAATTTCGTTGTCAGTGTGATTGAAAACAAACGTGTTCCATACAAATATTAATGGTATAAGAATTTGGAATCTTCTTCCGTTTTCATATGAACATAAGCTGACTCGTATGTCATAGACCTTCTCCGGAATGCAGCATATTTCTGCACTTGTACCTGCTATATGAATGAAATTGGAGAAATTTACTAAAGTAAATAGTTGTTCGGTAAATATTTTGAAAGAAATAAGAAAAAGACTGTACATTGAATTGGAATTATCTCTTGAGTGTCCCTCGAGTGTCAACTTCAAAATACGTGACTAGTTGGCCATTATGTGGTAAAAATAGAAGTTTTCAGCTTTAATAATGGTGGTCATAGATATTCTTGGTGTGTGTGTGTAGTGATTTTTCCGATGACCTGTCTAGCTATATATAGACTCGCTGGAATGTATAGATTCGGTTATCTCCAGACAAGCCTGGATTATTGTACTGAATTTCGGGTACCATTGATGTACGACTGTCCAAATGTGGCTTACTAAAAACGATACTATAGTACCGTCCGAAAATGGTAGTTATGGCTTCCCTCCTTGACACTCAGGTTTTTGGCATAACGACTGGTTTGTCGGTGTCAGAATAAGGTTCCTAGCCGGGGTTGCCCATTAGCCCTAGTTGGCAGAAAGTGACGTAAACGATATATTAAACCATCGAACAACTGAAAGCAACCATAGATTATAGAGCACTGCTCTCTTTCTTACAAAAATTGTAAAATTTGTCAAATCGCAATCAATAAAAATATTCAAGGCAAGGTGTTTAAGTTGTTAAATCCCAAATAAGATTAAAGAGTCAGGATTGTTTCATAATTTGTAAAGTGTATCCTTCCGTATCTTAAGATTTGTTAAGATACACATGCAGATGATATGTACATTTCATAGCAAGATACTTCTTTAAATCAAACGTGTGCGTGTCACTTGTATATTTTCACATTTGCTTTCTTTTAGACATTTGTCATTCTCTGTCTCTCTGTGTGTATGTCTGTATTCCTATATCCATATTTTCATGTATAGCAATTTATATTTGTGATGTGTTATTCAGGTATTTATCTTATTCTCCCCCACTCTCTTTCTTTTTTCTGAATTTCTCACTTACTAAGAGTATTTGATCTAAATATGCATTGCAATGTTGTATCTTCCTATTTAGAAAGTAACCCACGACAACGCTGCCTGGTGCTGATAATGATATTTATTATGTTTGACAGCTAAAATATACCCACGATGCTAATCCTTATTTTAAAGCAAAATACTTTCAAAATAAAGACAAACTTGTAGCTATATGCCTGATATTTGCAGAAGTTTATATAATAAATACAACAAATAAGAAACCGGATAGACAAATGTTTGTAACTATCATATTTATGTATTTATGAACATAATGCTTTTGCTGTTCTATGTGAACATAAGCAAAAGAAACTTGAGTTGAGTTGAATCGATCCCATAGCGCCGAGGGGGCTTAAAGATTGCAAGTCAAAGACCACCACTCGACCACGTGCAGAAAAGAAACAAATACGTACCAGGGTATCACATTAGTATGGAAAACGTCAATCTCACCAACAACTTATACATCACGCTTATACCCATATTTTGCACACGAAAGCATCTTATATGAAAAGAATTATTTTATCATTTAAATATTGTACGACGGTATTGCACCAAACCTGAAATTAATTCAACTAAATTGAAAAGAAAAGTAATATCTTTTTGCTCTTCTTACGGTCTTCATACAGATTTAAATGACATGCCTCACTGCCTGTGAATGCAGTTTGGTATTTGCGACACAATCTTATCAACAACACATCATGGGGCTAGTAAATAAATGAATTAAAGAAATAAAACACTGATATTTCTTTACAAATGGTTAGACGGTCTCATTTCAGTTCAAATAAAAAAAATTGTTTAATAAAATATGCTTATTTCACAAATCTCATTAAAATGGGTGTAAACCTGTTACCGCTATATACATATTAAAACATACCGATATAGCTGTTTAGTATTGTTGTAAATGGAACACGCACACAATTATATATTCCCCCTTTGTACCATAGACGTGAGTTACCTCTTAACAACCTGTATTAAGTTGCACATAAAACCTGTGCAGATATAAACTGATTAAAGGCATTAGTGGTGCAGGAAGTTTAAAACCGTAATTACATAAATAGGTGTGAATAGAGCAGGTAGCTATTGTCATAGTTAGCTTCAATAATGTCTGTGTTGTCATAGTTAGCTGCATTAATGTCTGTGTTACATTTACATAGACTGTCATTTAACTGGTTGTAAATGTACAGGATATATAATAATCGGGTGTCTGAAGATTGAAGGTAAATATTCTAACTTTCATTATCCTATCAATGTCACAATTGTATGACAATATAATACTGTCATTAATAGTGTAGCTAATTCTTTATCTTTTCTTGCAATGGAGGACTTTTGTGAATATAGACGTTGACATTTAATGTATGGCCTTCTGTCGCTTTGGGTATTTCTGACAAGAGAACATTTTAAACAATGTGTTTCTCCTTTTTGTACTGTAGGAGCCTTTGTCGACCATTAGTTAAAGTAGCTAAAGTCGGTGAATTTAATTCTCTCGACACCTTACCACGGTGAGGTGGTGGATATTGTCTGAAAATGCAATTTTTGTAAAATTCATTTTTATGATTAAGTATTCTTTCTTGTTGTTGAAACAAATTGCCTTTGTTGTTAAACAGTTTAAGGCCCATAACAACATCGGTAGGTCCCGCCAACGGTCGACGATTTCCGCACACAACATCGTCGATGTTCGTAAGAGGTATTTAAATAATGCTTTTTCGAACACTATTTTTAAATAATTACTTTTCTATAACAATATAATATCAGATCTAATTGTTTTTATTGAAAGAAGAAGTAAAATAAAATCGAAAAGTTATATTGATATAAAGAATACGGAGGTATTTTCCGAGTTTATGACGTCATTCTTTGGAGTTTCTGTTTACCAAAATGGTGTCTAATGAATAACTACAAACGAAGATTTAGTTAAACTTTATTTATTTTACAACGTTTGCGAAACAAGTTCTTACAACTTATATAAACCCCTCTCGTTGGCGCGGATGGAGGCGTTATTGTGGTCTTGATTGTAGGAGGAAACCGGAGTACCCGGGGAAAACCTACGTGTCCGAAGGTTTCGTGGCTTAATAGCAAAGAAAATCCTTCCGCATAATGTGAATGTAGAAAAGCAATGTAGTATTGAAAAGAAATAATGCGTAAGAACTATCTGTGACAGAGAACGCGTAGAAACAGTGATTTTCGTGTTTATTCACATGCACAAAGTCGGTATGTGGCAATCGCCACGGATTTGTAAAAATAATGAGTGACTTCGAAAATATTATAAGGCAATATATTGACGATAAAAGCTAATAGATCTACTTTTACTTACAGAAAAACAACAACATATGTAGTCAGCATATGGTGTCCCATCCATATATCTAATTTACAGAGCTTCTTTCTCATTTAGTTCATCATATTTACGTTCAAGTTGATGGTTATTGTCCTCCCACTGAACTGGGCGTACTTTATGGAATGAGATATTTTTTGGTACGTGGAGGGGCACGTGACTTAATTTTCGAGGCAAAATTATTTTATCCACTGACAATCAAGTTGTACAAAGGAAGTATCTGTAGCATGTTTTAATTGTTTGATTTTATGATTTAAAAAAATCTTTAAATTCATTCCTTTGTGATGTACGATTTCAAATCGTTAGAGTCAATTTTGACTAATAATTGTTTTAGAAACCACTCTACGGATTTTTTGGTTTTGCTACGTTGAGTGGTTAGCGTGTTCGTCTTGTAACCCTTTTTCGATATCTCAGCGTTGTTTCGAGACTCGGCTGAACCTATGTTAAGATCATGGTGTATATATCGAAAGAGACAAATGTAATTCTTGTGCTTTAGCTTGATAAAGTCGTCTCAAATTGTTTTATTTGTTGAATAAAATAGTTCCAGTATCACTGAATAGAAATTAATAAGTTTGCAAGCCGAATCACTTCTACTGACCGGATAAACCTCAGATTATTAAGTAACTCCTTTATAAGGCCACTAGGAGCTATAGTCACATGATAAATCAAAGTCCAGAAGCTACTGATGTTGTTCGGTACCTGATTACCATGGAAATGTTGCATGTATAATAGAGGTTGGCACATGACAAGTATGATCACAATTGCGCTACCTAAATCAGCTGCAAATTATTTCTGAATGAAGGTGTTTAATTTATGTGTCATTTCGAATCTATTTTCTACCTAACAAATGTCTGTGGCGAGCATAAGTTTGACCACAGAAACCTGACTTGAACAAACTTAGTTCTACCTAATTATTTACCATGGTTGACCATTTGAAGAAATTTGGTACTATCTAAGGATTCTCCATGTGAAGAGTCGTCAAATTCTGCTCTGTAGTTTCGGAGATTGTGTTTGCTGAAATCGTTTACTGAAGAAAAGAAGTCAGAAACACAATTGTGACCTCGTTTGGTTCTTGGAACCGGTAGAACTAAAACCTATTTTTACGCTGACTAAAGAACTTGACATGAATTATGCCAATATTCTTCAAAGCAGTAATATACAAAGGTTTTTGCCAAGCAAACACTGTGGCTTAACATGACTTTTACTGCTCAATAAACCATATGTGCACGATAAAATGTAATCCTCAATTTCTAACAAGGGGCTGCAAATGGACATAAGTGCATTAAAATACATTTAACTCAACAATTCTGATGTCAGCTGAGTGAATAAGAACCATCAAAAGCAAAACATTTAGTTGAAAAAGAAGTAAAAAGAAAACATTTCATTGATAAATATGGCTTATATTTCGTTGAGGAGATACTTCGGAATGAGTATTTCGGAATCTAAATAAGAAACGTAATTTCTAAAAACTTCTTTAAGATTCTAAAAATATAAATTACAGGTAAACAAGTGCTCATCAACAACACACATCATTTTAAATATCAAAAAAAGCAAATAATTCACAAATAAGCTCTCAATATAACACTTCCCCTTTTCAAAAAAAGAAAAACAATATAGAATGTTTTTCCTTTAGTCAGTACAAACACAATGTCTATTGGGGAATTATTACAACAATATCACATTAGCAAGTTCAAAATTCAAACACCTAAACAATATGAAACAGTACATGAATGGCGAATATATTCAAAGATTGCATATTCATATACAAACAAAACTATACAGCACTTACATACATAATAAACAACATTCAAACACGGGGAAGATCATCGGGAAAAATTATCTTTCCCTTTAAAATATCTTATTTCAATATCATATTCTTGCAACAATAAACTCCACTTCAGTTTTCTTTGATTTTTGTTTTTAAGTTTATGTAAGAAACTGAGGGATTAAGATCACTTAAACAACAATGGGTGTCTCTACAAAAGTTAGATAAACTTTGAAATGATGAATTGCAAGAATGAGTTCAAGACACTCTTTTTCTATTGCTGAATAACATTTCTGATGTTTGTTAAACTTTCTAGAAAAATAAAAAACTGGATGTTCTATCCTCTTGCATTAAAACAGCTCCCGGACCAATGTCACGGGCATCTATTGTCAATTTATATGGTTTGTTAAAATCTGGTGCTAAGAGAACAGGGGCCCAATTCACTAAACGTCGTAAGTTTACGAAATTCTTAGACCTACGTGCGTTGCACTAACCTCTACGTACGAAGTAAACTATCACTATGTTCCTAACTAAAAATAACAACAGAAGGTAATATCTAGAACATCGAATCGGTGAGATGCGGACGTAAAAGAAAAAAGAATGTCATAAAGCAACCAATCAAAACGCTACTCTAGAAAGAACAGAACAGAACAGAAGATGCATGGGAGTGACTATCTTGATATACCAACGGTTAAATCAATACAATGAATACATGAACACATAAAGTAATAGCTGATGAATGTAAAAGGTAGTGAACGGAATAATTTTGCATGCTGTCATCATCTGGCTTTATGAGAGAGAGAGAGAGAGAGAGAGAGAGAGAGAGAGAGAGAGAGAGACATTATCTAATCACAGGGGCCTGATAATGACTTACCAAATCACCATCTAGTCCAAGCCAACTCTTTTGATTAGCCAGAACAGTTGTTTGGGTGTTGTTTACTTTAGGTATTCTCACCTGCTAATTGTTATTTGCAGTCACAACATGGCGTCATTTTTGTAATTTTATCGTTGTAGTTTATAATTATCATCATTGTTTTTAATTCTCTTGTTAGGGGGTGGGGCGGGTGGTATTGCGAAGAGCCACTTCCTCTGAAGTCACCATTTGACCTAAAATGAAACTAATAAGTAATAAATAACTGCAATCAGTATCATGAAATTAATGGCAGCCATAGATAAAGATATAAGCTTTCTGATGCCGTTTTTTATCAGAACAGAACAGAACAGAACAGAACATATCTTTTATTACACCCAGGTATACAGGTATACAACATGGGGATGATACAATAAAATTCTCATTATAAACAGAGCATACGGATCCAGTCAGGATTAAATCATGCTGTCGTATGTTGCAGTACATGTGATAATCATAATAAATAATCAAACATAAACGATGTACAAAAGAAATGAAAAAAGAGAAGAAGTGAAATACTGAGTCGGTGTTTTCACCAAGCAGACGAATGGAAG
>JAULCC010114721.1:0-13964 GCA_032358795.1 Nuttallia obscurata
ACAACACATTCTAACATTGATATGTTGGATGTTTGATTGATTGGAGTTTAACCGAGCACTCGGGCGACGGTCTTTTACTGCGTTTAACTAGCACCTGTCAGAGCGTTCGGTATAATCTCAAAACACCCCATATCCCCCTTTGTTCTATAGAAAAATATAAATGTAAAAATCACATTTTTTGTCAATTTATTTTCAGGCGATACCATATATCTGCCTGTGGTTATACCTAGTTTGTGTTTTCTCTACGTGCTAAGAGGTCCCTAGGATGCATCAGATGCAATGTTTAGTTTCACACTTTTCCGGGCGTAATAACCCCGTACAACCCTAGTACGTCTGTGCGTAAACCAAAGCAAGTTTCAGAACTTACGGCCCCCACACCGTAACTAAGAAACCTGGATCCGCCACTGAACTGTTTACATGCGTTGATTTTTAAAAAAAAAGAGTAAATGGAAACTGTTGCAAAAAATACATCCAGATAAATAATGTTACAAACAAGAAATGTTAGTTTCTGAAATATTACATAAACGCTCCGATGCTCATGTCGCTCTCGAAGACTTTAAAATGTATAGATCTACCTTTTACGTCAATAAACTATTTGTTTTGTTCTGTCTTTTGCTACAGAATCATCCCTATTTTAATATCACATTTTATTTGTATGTACACAATTCTGATTTCCTACAATTATACTTATTTAAATGTTTTACATGTGAAAACATTTGGAAGGAATCTAATTCTTCTCTTAGCAAATTTGAAGGAAAAAAGTTTTGCCAATGGAAACAACTCTGTTTTTACCATGATTTTCCAGACAATATGTTTTAAGTGCGATTTTCTTCAAAATGACGCGGTGAAATGTTTTTTGTATTGAGCATAGTAGTAGTTTATAAACTGTTTTATCAGAAATTGTAAGGAAAACATAGCATTTGACAGCTTATGTTTTTGTAGTGATGGATTTTGGTGAAAATCTGTTTGTTTGCTTTTATAAGAAAATTTAAAAAAATGTTAAACATTGAATTTTTAAAAATCACTGTTTATGTAAACATTGACATGGTAATGAAGTATTTATCTGGGAAATATTACAACTGTATCTCATATATAAATGTGTTTATTGAATATTTTTTTTTAAAATGTGAATTCTAGAAAAAAAAAGAGTTATTCCAAGAAAATGTTTCGGTGAACTTGTATTATTTTACAAAAAAACAACAACATTGCATTGCATAGTTCTACCACCAGTGAACTTTGAGATATATCCGACGTCATGTTTTACAACACGCAAACTACCTTAAGTACTAAGAAAAATAAGAATAATTAAACGGGTTTAATTATCATAAAACTAATTTAATTTTATATTGGTCTAGAAGCGTGAATTATGTATCGTATGCCACGAGATGTCTGTTTATTTCTCCTATTTCTTGAGTTGCACGAAATTCATAAGTTCTCGGGTAGCATGGGATTCACTAATAGATTGGGACAACTTTTCTATAAATGCTGATTGTGTTAGATAAAAGATGTCCAGTTTGCAAAATCATCTGTGGGTAAAGGTGGTGACGAGAGTTTTTGTTACTGTTCCAGTATATTTATTTTATTTTTGACATAAACAGATATAAATAAATATATAAGTAAAGTTGTACAAACTGTGAATATCCGATTCGACAGTAAGGTATGTAATTTAAGACATATACACGGTAATGAGAAGCGGTTTGTTAGAATAAGGACAAGGAATCTGAGGACGTATTATATTAAGCTGTTGATATTGTGTTTACAATGAAGTACCGAGATTCACCGTGTTAGAATTATTTGACATACGTGATTAAATTGTGTTTATGTTAATTTAGATATTCAGAAAGTGAATAAATACAGAATAAAACTAATAAATGGTAATTAATAGACACAATGATTTTACATATTTGAGTAAAAAGTAAATCTCTCTCTCTCTCTCTCTCTCATATAAGTCAGCAGGTGGAAGTACGTCATAAGGACAGCAACCCACATATTCGTCATATGTACATGACATTCCTGACGTCGGGATACGAGGCGACGTAAAGCCCGATACTAAGTGCTAAGTACAGGCGAATATAAACCGATTAAAAGCCATCGCCGCAAAGGGAAAGGTTTCGTCTACAATACCGGGACGCGGGAAGTAAAAAGCATCTTGTGTAAAAAATGGATAACATTAATAAAGGAGTTAAAATAGCAAGGAAAGCTAATTGCGGTTTTGAGGACAGTGTGAACATATCTCTCAACACGTTGAATTAGTCTTTGAGTATAATATAAAGATCTTTAATTTGTATATATTCTTTCCTGTAGACTTGTAAATTTTATTCATGTGAACTTAAAATTGTAAATTTCAATTAGTGTATATGTTTATTTTACCCTTGTGAGCTGTCGGCCCTTGGTCATTTTGCTACAGTGAGGGATATACATGTAGTTAGGTGTGGTGTGGTGTGTGTGTGTGTGTGTGTGTGTGAGGGGGGGTATGGCATTTATCTAGGTGCGCATTTGCATGTGCGTGCACCTGTGCGTGTGTGTGAGTGAACATTTTTAACTTTTATCGGTCATCAGTCAAATGAATATGAAATATCCTCTTTCAATGTTTCGCGACATATTTAATTCCTTCAATTAAACAAAACGATGTGAGTTATAACTCAGTGACTTATGCCCATAGAAAAGTGTGATTTTCCTGTACTCAACGTTATTCTGTTATGAACTTTTATAGTTATTATATTTTGGATGACACAAAACTTATGTATTTCACGTCGAAATGATGGCCGACGTAACACAAAGCAAAATGCTTTTAAACTTTATCAGCATGTATTCTTTACGCAACTTTTGATGTGATTTGAATGCATCAGACAATGACATCAAATATAGATATGTAAATAGATATATTTTGATCTAGATATAATCCCTTGAGGGACATTAATCCATGTCGCAGATGACATAGCACTAGTACTACCTTACCGTAGTTGAAATTTATAGATTTAGAATTTTTGTTTCCGTGTTTTCGGGTTTCACACTAACGCAACATTAGTGTCGTGTGTCAACTTTCAAGCTTTTACCTAGGGCGTAAGCTCCTAGACGAACCACAAAAATGCCATATTCTGTTATGCCAATACACTAAGTTGAAATAAAAACACTTGCCTGGATCGGGTGTATCTCCTTTTTTTAAGTTAACAGACTAAAATTCAGTTTCAGTGTTTATTTAAAGCTCAAACATATACATGTTCATTGTCAATATATACAATATACGATTCATGTTTGTTAGCGATAAGAAGGGTACAATCATTTACTTTTTAAGATTATATCCAGGCCTGGTGTTAACAAAGCAATTTTGAGTGTCAACTGAGTTTGAGATTGAAATTATTTTCTGCAATAAGTTGCAATTATTACCTACATAACATGATAACATTTTTATTGAGACTGCAAATCAATATAAAACATGCATTGCAAACTCAGCGTTCGCTTAAAAACATCCAATTGAGATATACATGTATATGACAATTAAGTTTCATTCTCAAACTCAGCTGAGACAAAAATACGTTTTGTTAACACGGGACAAGATGCTGGTTTTATTAATTGAATTGTGTAATGTATGGATTGAATAATGATATAGTATATAAGATGTATATACATTTGATATATAATCATATCTCTGCATCTATACCAAATGATTTAATCTAATCATATATGTTATATCGTTTTTTACCTTTCCTTATGTATTGTACTATATCATTGCGTAACGTGTCAGTATATTTGTAAGCGTACACGCGTCTGCCTTTTCTCGATAAGCCAACACCCTTGCTATAAAAATTGTAAGCAGATCAATGAATCCTATACTTTTAAATATTTAATCCGTCTATGATAAATACTAAACTTCAAGATGGTTCGTGTTGGCAAAGCTGTACGTACTGGCTCCCCATGTATAATTAGCATGTACTCATTGATTTGTAATGCTTTCTATTGTCATAACGACACTGCACACTCATCTTTGGATGCATTTAAAAAAGATATAATTCTGGCAGGTTAGTATCTATTGTAATCTGTAAATGAATTTCAATTTGGTAAACTCAAGTCATTTGCTATATTTGCTTAACGTTATTATTTATATACAAGATAATTGCTTATTTGCTATTAGGCACGTTTGTTTTTTCAATGTAACATATTTTTAATCTAGATTCAGAGTTATAAATATTTAGGGGCATTGTTTCATTAAAGCATCACTAAATACATTTCTCCGCTTTCCAAGTTTAAACCTTATTTATTTTACAACGATTGCGTAATAAGTTCTTACAACTTATATTAGTCCCTTTCATTGGCACGGGTGGAGGCGTTTTTGTGGTCTTTATTGTAGGAGGAATCAAGAGTACCCGGAGAAAACCTACGTGTCCTGACGAAAAACCATTACAGAGCCTTCCTAGTTAACGGCGTATCGTTTGGGTCAAAAGTCTACCGATGTAGGTTCACCTACAAAATATGAAGGTTCACTTACAAAATATGTAGATTCACCTACAAAATATGTAGGTTCAACTACAAAGACATATGTGCACCTATAAAAAATGTAGGTTCGCCTACATTTTTCTTGACCCAAACGTGCATTTTAGGCTCGGACCGGACTACGAACAACCAACCAGAAAAGGTGTTACATCGGACATTTACTCACGTCAAGGCTTCTCAAATGAAGCATGAGAATACAGTATGTATGTGTCTAACGTATCATACATGTATAATTGTCTAATACTATAAGTTCGAGCCTTTCAATAAAATACTGATATTTCGAGTCTTCAATATTAAGGTTTACTTTTGTTATAATGATTGAAATATGCTTACACTAAATTATTACTGGTTTTTATTAGTTACCGGTGCTCATGATTAAATACATAGGCTTCTTGATGAACTCGAATAAAGATGCTAGCAGCATGTTGAATTTAACATATTGTATGTGTGTATGTTTTGTGAATTCAATCTAATGAAAAAAGTATATGCAATAAGTAAATGTATATATGTAGTCTTTGAATGTAATGAGCTATTTGATTGGATAATGCTAAACCCATTCGAAGAAATGTAGGTTCACTTACAATATTTAAAGTTTAGCTGCTTAACTCATAATTTATAGGTGAACCTACAATTTAAATTGTAGGTTCACCTACAATTTTATAGGCGAGCCTATATTTTTGTAAGTGAACCTATGAAATATGTAGGTGAACCTACATATTTTGTAGGTGAGCCTACATATTTTGTAGGTCAACCTACATATTTTGTAGGTGAACCTATATATTTTGTAGGTTTACCTACAAATTTGTAAGTTTAGCTGCTAAACTTATAATTTATTGGTGAACCTACAATTTTAATTGTAGGTTTACCTATAATTTTGTAGTTGAACCTATATTTTCGTAGGTGAACCTATAAAATATGTAGGTTAACCTACAGTTTTTGTAGGTGAACCTACATATTTTGTAGGTGAACATATATATTTTGTAGGTGAATCTACATATTTTGTAGGTGAACCTACATACTGTACATCAGTAGACGTGTGACCCAAACGGTACGCTATACTAGTTAAACGTTCTCAAACAACGCCACTAACTTCTTATTCTCCATTTTTCTTATACATTGCTGTATGGGTTCTCAATACAATTTTTATAGTCCTGCAAACTAGTCTATATGGGTTCACTAAAACATAATATTTCTTACCTTTTAATACATAACTATTCATTTATTTTTTAACATCTCGAATAGTTTTACTCGGCTATATAGTAATACAGCCAGACTATACACATTTACATACGTTTATGAACTTTCATCAACGCGTTAGATACCACGCCATTGTTAATATTAATTTAGATATTTTTATATCATATACGTGAAATTTGAGTACTCCTGAATGAGATTAAAAAATATAAATGGTATTTAGATCATACACTTGCTTTTATAGTTTTATTAAATACGTATATTTTACAAGTTGACGAATGGTTATTCATTAAAATATTGATTTACAAGTGTTTGTGTAGTGTTTTTATTTGCGTATACGTTGATGCATGGTTATTTATTAAAGGGTCAATAGCTTACGCATTTATTTGTGGGTACTTGCTGGCGAAGTTATATCTTCATAAACATCAATGAGTTTATTCTAATACTTTTAATATATGTGTATTTAATACCAATATGTACATAGAGGATCCTACACGAGTTGTCATTTTGTATCATCTTGTATTAAACGAGTTCAGGACAATGTTATTAAGCGAGCTTAGGCGAGTGTAGTATTCTTTTTATCAAATGGCAATGCAACAAGAGGTTAATAAGGTTTGTTCTTATTGATTTTAACTTAATATTAATCCATTTAAGTCTATAACGTCAATTTCTGTCATACATTCTACACTACGACGTCACATGTCGGTTATCTTATACTTACCTAGGTACGTATAAGAAATTACGTACTCGTTATACTAACCCGGAGATATGCGACGCTATGTGATAAATATATTTATATCTTTTTTAGATTTATCAAGTATTAAAAAAATAATTGTAACTTAAACGGTGATACATCTGCATGAAGTTTTTATATATCCTACATTAGAGCACCCTCTGATATATTTATAGGACATTGGTATAAGCGTATCTATTTACTCATACACATACAGGGGTTAACATAGATATATTTTACACACGGATATACACATATTCATTTTTGCATACCTGATACATTGGCATTCAATGACGTACTTAATAAACACATTAAATGCTTGGCATTTATTATTCAGTAGTGATCTTAAAGAAGTTGATCGATTACAAAATCGATTTTACAGATTATCAACAAACACAGATATCTAAAAGTCAAGCTTTGCTTCTGTGTTGATTATTGTTGATATTATTGTCCAGACAAATTAAGTTTAATCCTTTCGCCGCCTTATGCGAAGCAGTGATAAATCTGCAAACAGTTTGGATCCAGATAAAACAAAAAATCAAGAAATAATCACTTCGAACATAGAGACAGACGACAATATATGCAAACGAAAAACAAATTGACGCCGCAAGGGTAAAGACACGTTGAGCAAAATGCTGACACTATTTTTTTTCCCGATGTTGAAATGGTACGTAATTATATGTTTACTATATTTTGACGAAAATCAATGAAACCTTTGACAGTGCAGTTCTGCTTCTTTAAAACAGTTTAAAGGATCATTACCTCAACGTGTTTACTAAGACCACTGAGGCTTGCGGTGAGATTAATGTATTGAAGGTTATGCTGGCTAAATAAAACGTCTAAGATCACACGACTCTGCTTCATTTTATCACCTGGGTCTCCGAAACAATTGACGATTGTAGTCAATTATTAACTATGTCAGGCGCCCATTGCTATATCTTTGCTAAGTAATCAATTATTTATTTGTCCGCGTTGAATCAGAAAGCAGATAATAAGAACAGTAGTCATTTATGTCAATGATTGTTCAGAGGTAGACAAGACCCCCATTGCTTGATGGTATCATAGATTTACTTATGAGTTCTTAAAGCTCAAAGACAATAACAACAATGAACATTAGCTTTTAACTTGTTTTCTATGTGGATGTGGTAAAACTAGGACATGCCTTATACATAAATTGCCTTGAATAAGTAGCCGTGATTAACCATGTTGTTGTTTCAATTTCCCTGTGATTACACTTTAACCTTTGGTCTGCTAAGGGCGACCGTGATAGAACTTTCAAACAGTTTGGTTCCGGATTAGACGCTGAGTAACTCGGCATCTAATCCGGATCCAAGCTGTTTGTCACTTGGCAAATTGTTTCTCCAAATATTGTGCGATTCTGGTGAATTTTAAATTCTAGGCAGACGACAGTTTAAGCAGACGACATTTTGTCAGAAGGCTAAGGGTTAATTAAATATGTATGCATTTTAGTCGATATGTAGTGGTGTACATGTACATAAACAATTGAATATATCAGCTTTCGCAGTACTTTATGATGTCCTTGTTTATTGGATGTTCATGTGTAACACGTGCTATAAAGCATATATTTTCTCAACTATCCTTTAATTATACTTCCTTATATCGATCAAAATGATACGGGAATTACCTTTCATTAAAGATTTATATAGCAACGGTGAAGACAACAAAATGTGTTTTTCAAGAAACTATTTGTCAGTTCATAGGAGACATCTGTTGGCCTAAATAAAATCATTTTTGAGATAACCGAAACGTAGCTTGCAACTTGAGCTGTAGTAAAGAAAAATAGTGTCAATTTAAGACGTAGTTTGTTATTTCTTAACTAAATATAACTTTTTGCTAATTTTATTCAGGCTTCATTGAAAACCCCCCAAAATAACCCGGAATATTTAAATAGTAACTAATGTCATTGATATATAACGAATTTTGCCTTATTAAATGATCGTACAAAACATGTAATTCTGGGTTCCTTTTACCTTTATAATCAATACATATATATTTATAAATATGAGAAAGGGTTTGGTTTACGAGTAAAAGTGCTACACTAATGACACTAGATGTGTCGATGAAATAGCGTGTGCTTATGAGCGGGATATAAAGGGAGGGAGGGAGATATTAACATGAAAATATACATAGAAAACACAATAGAGAGAGAAGCGGGTAGACAAAAGAAGACACGATAAGAAAAATAATATAATAACAGAAACATTCATAGAGACATATAGTATACATTAAAAACGAGGGAGTGATACAGATTAACTCGCACATATTAAAAAAAAAGAGATGTGTTAACCCTGTGGTATATCACTGTGTTGCTATTGCTACGTGACAGTAGTTTATTATAAAGTTTTACTTGGTTAAGACAGCTGGACATTCATATTCAATACCCGGTTACTCGAAAGTCTCGATGTTTTGGCCAACTGGGACCTCTGAAGGTATTTTGACATGAAATTGCCAGTTGTGATTTTACAACTTATGTCAGAACAAGTTGTTGCCTCTCAGTGTATCGCTTGAAGGGGCCCGATAAGATATAGCTATAGATGTGGTTATAAGATGTTGTAGATTAGACATGGTTATAAGATGTTGTAGATTAGACATGGTTATAAGATTTATAGATAAAAAATGGTTATAAGATGTTGTAGATTAGACATGGTTAGAAGATTTGTAGATAAGATATGGTTATAAGATGTTGTAGATAAGACATGGTTATAAGATGTTGTAGATTAGACATGGTTATAAGATGTGTAGATAAGACATGGTTATAAGATGTTGTAGATTAGTCATGGTTATAAGATGTTGTAGATTACACATGGCTATAAGATGTATAGATAAGACATGGTTATACGATGTTGTAGATAAGACATGGTTATAAGATGTTGTAGATTACACATGGCTATAAGATGTTGTAGATTAGACATGGTTATAAGATTTGTAGATTATATATGGTTGTAAGATTTGTAGATTAGACATGGTTATAAGATGTTGTAGATTAGACATGGTTATAAGATGTTGTTGATTAGACATGGTTATACGATTTGTAGATTATATATGGTTGTAAGATTTGTAGATTAGACATGGTTATAAGATGTTGTAGATTAGACATGGTTTTAAGATGTTGTTGATTAGACATGGTTATTAGATATTGTAGATTAGACATGGTTATAAGATGTTGTAGTCACTGATTTTAACATTTACTTTTTATTTTATTCATTTTCAACGTGTTGCATATATTTGGTGAATATAATGATCGTCGTGCCATTAATGCATTTTCAAATGGCTCTACATTGAGTTCTGGTTTACTAGTAGATTAATTTCAAAGTAAGCATGAATGACTAGATTGAAATTAAAAACTAATGCCTTACTATATTTGTTTTCATTTGAATGATGAAAAGTCCTTGATAAATTTTTGTTATTTTTATTACTGAAGTAAAAGAGAGATACATTTTTATTTGAATGTACAACATCAACAGATATTTACCTTACGAACAGTCGTGTCTACATTGACGGTGTAGCCTGTAACATTTTCCTTCCATATCTCCCAACCAATAGGAAACGTCTCACACACATTTGTAATATTTGTACTAAGCACACATGTAACTGTTAGCAGGACAGTCACGATAAAAATGTTGAAACCCACGTGTTTCGACATTTTTTCTGTTTAATTACGTGTATATTTCCATAGTTCAATTGATAAAACTTGTTGTATGTAACCAACAGAATATCTACACTAAGAAATATTCAAGCAACTTAGATACAGTCATCACCACCAACTGACTTGCACCACTGTTTATTTTACTTCTGAATCTTTATTCAGTCCAGAAAACAATCCTCAATATACCATGGCATTTATAAATATGTAAATTCTGACATATTCTCCTCTTCTATTATTTATCCGACTCCTTAACTATCATTTATTGCTTAATCTATGGGCGAGAATGTCCTGGTCGCAGATATTTCGTCACTATGTTCCAGTAATCAATGAGCACTCGCCTGATTTTCACGTTAACGCAAGGCGCAGTGAACACTCCGATTCCCAATATCGTTGTAAAGGTGGCGCTCTGGAATTATTGGAATATGGGCTTTAAGGAATACTTTACGATAAGCTTCTACAGTATCCAGGGTGCTATGTTAAACACAATGTGACACTCCAAAAAAATAATTACTGCTGGAACATTTGTTCACATAATTGTCTCATCTACCCGATTCCCATCTTGCATAATCAACAATTTCATAACATTAGATCACATTAGCTAAATTGAATTTTATCGATTGAGTTACAAATTAATGTTCTTTAATTAAAATAGAGCATAAAGGAGACACTGAACATTAAATCCATTTGTCTTTATACTCTAGTTTAATGTACCATACAATTATTGCGATATATCTTTTAAACATTTCACAACAAAACACAACATGCACACGTGCTGCTAATAACTTTGCGTTAGGAAGTTGAGTTGCAAATATCAAGTCTCACATGTTGTACCATTAAAGATTATACCTTTCAGATATATAGCTTTGAATGTATATTTATGCATTATTTAACTCTAGTCTTAAATATGGTCCACATTGCATTCAACAACCTTGATAATTATATGTTCATTGAGAAATTAAAATCAATATTTTAATATACAAAACAACCATTTTTCCTTTTGTTTATAAACCTTTGTGTTCTAAGGTAATACTTAACCTTTAGCCTGCTAAGGGCGACGTGGTAGAATTTGAAAACAGCTTGGATCCAGATTAGACGCCGAGTAATCGGCGTTAAATCAGGTTCCAAGCTGTTTGGCACTCGATCATTTGTTTCTCCAAATATTGGGCGATTCTGATAAATTTTAAAATCTAGGCAGACGACAGTTTAAGCAGACGACATTTGTTCAACAGGCTAAAGGTAAAAAAAGCTGATATCATCTGTACATACTTTTAATTTAAATTAATTATTTGTCATGTGTTTTGTCGTATTGCCATAAACAATGGGCAAACTATTACATTCAATCAAATCACTTCCTTTGTTCTTGAGAAATATTCCTATTGCAAATTGTTTCAGTTATTCTGTAAGTAATGCCTTGCATCAAACGTCTAACCCAAGCATGGTTCAAGTTAGTTACCCTTTTAGTTATATGCAAATGTTTCAAATGATGAGTTTAATTGGTTTAAAGTAAGAACAAAGAAAACGAAAATTCTTATGTTGTTAGACACTTGTCCCTGGTACAACATTCAACATAGGTGGAATCATCAGTTTATTTATTATGTATCAATGTATATCTGAAACGCTCATGTGGTAATTTGATCTGTAAACTGTTATCAAAGTAACACGAATAAAAGATAACTTTCATATATAGTTTGAAAATATCGTTTCAAACAAAAGTAATATCTATGATAATAAAGCATCTGAATCAAGAGTCAAATACATAGAAGCTGTTTGTAAGTATTCACATACAGCACTTAACATTTTCATCAACTGTTAAATTAGTGTTTAATAGCGGATCTTCCATCCGTTAATTTTTCAAATTCAGAAACAATCTGATACCAACGGGAAAGGCACTCGTTGTCTTCAACTTGAAGTTCACGGTAACATTTTAGGTTTCGATACATCCACTGAAAGAAAAGTAATATAGGGTATATACTTCAGTCAGATCTGTGATGAAGGATGTCGCAATACGAAAATGGTTTCCAAAAAACTTCATAATGCATAATGTGAATATAAATTTTGGTTTCCAAAAAACTTTATAATGCATAATGTGAATATAAATTTTGGTTTAGTATATGCAAACAATGAAAATGGTGAACAATATGTTGCTATCGTAAATATTGTTCCGCAAGGCTTGATTCAGTATGAATTAAAATGCTGAACACGAGTAAACAAAAACTGGAACAAATACAATTACGATAATCATATATTGCTTCGGACTGCAATGGTTCATTAATAGATTATGCGGTAAATAGAAAGCTACCTATTTCAACATCATCCCATCTTGGTTTGATTCTCATTATCCTGAATTTGCCATTTTCTTTCAACAAGCTGTGAAAATAAAGATATGATAACTATCAAAATATGTCAAAGTGACTATTGCCATAAAGCAGCAGAAGAACTACAAATCATTTAGTGTTCATTAAGTTAGACTTTCAAATAAACCTAATGGATCACTGCCGTATTATGATATAAAGCACCTACCGACAAAATAGATAACGATGGTATAAGGGGAAGAAAGAAACTTTTTTCACACAGTGCTTTCAAATAAGAATTTTGCTTTGTTTGTTTGTTAATTAGGAATGTAATAGGTTTTTTAACATAATTTTAGTCATACTGCAACGTCCAGCTCATTACGGGTGGAGGAAGACCCCTGGGAATCTCTGTGCACTATATCAAGCCCAGAATGCACCTTGGTAGAACCACCAACCTACTTCCCCATAAATAGTAAACTGGAAAATGCAAAGTCTATTTTTCCTTATAACATGTCGAAATCTCAAACAAAACAGTAAACAATTCAGATATATCAAACTTATCTTTATATACATGTAGGTCAACGCTGTTTAAGTAAAGCAAGGACACAACTGGTTAATGACAATTTACTTGGCCATAAAGACATAGATTGCAAAGCACCAGAAACCTCATAAACGATACTTCAACTCAATGTTATACGGTTTTGGAAACACTGATTACACGATATGGAGTATTTGTAATATGCTGAAATGTTTTTGGTTACATGTCAATTGTTTCACTTATGATTTAGTACTATATTATGATGTTTTATAAAACAATATCTGTAAAACTTTCGGAAAGTGTCAGTTGAACAAATTACATTTGCCAAACAAATAACAGAAATGTCATTAATATACTGACAACCTGGAATCAGGAATTTCATACTCACTCGGATCGGGAACAACTGATCTCTGATGACTTTTTTATAGAGCGTCTTACTAAAAGAACACACATAGTGACGGATATAAAAACCAACAGAGATGTAGCTGCAATCAGAATGGCATTTACAAGGTTCATCCAGTCGTCCGAAGTCTTGTCTTTTGAAGTTGTCTCGTTGGCAGCCATTGCAGAAGTGGTAGAGGTACTTATCTGAAACACAAAATGTTAATTGTGCATTCCAACATGTATGCTGAAAAAAACAAGTTGGAAACTTTTATTTGAATACCTTACCCAAGGTATGCTTGTCACGGTCTTAAGGTATATGAACATTCAGCCACGACGCGAAAATTATGAAATGTAATTTTGTTTTATTTCAAGTAACGTAGTGCAGTTATTGCTGTTATATAACAAATTTCAGCGATACCCCAGAGTATATATCTAAATGTAGGATGTATTGTTACGAACATGTAATGTGCACTGTGTCATTACTGGAAGTTAATGAAATGCATATCCAACGAACCCCTACACTCAAACAGAATGGAACCTAGCTAGAAATGTTGGTGGTATTCAGATATGATGTTGACAGTGGTGCGTATTTAATAGTTCTAATACATT
This sequence comes from Nuttallia obscurata, assembly GCA_032358795.1. NCBI lineage: Eukaryota > Metazoa > Mollusca > Bivalvia > Cardiida > Psammobiidae > Nuttallia > Nuttallia obscurata. Next base: position 13,908 of record JAULCC010114721.1, read on the forward strand.
TATTTTGATAAAAGCATAAGCATTGTTGCAAACAAATTTGATTAAATTAGCAGATAT